>OX451739.1:385619472-385626972 GCA_948472305.1 Vicia faba | reverse complement strand
TTGTCGTTGTTGTTTATTTGACGTTGTTGTTGTTGTTTTTAATTTGACGTTGTTGTTGCTGTTGTTGTTTTGGTTGTTTCCTTGAGGTTGTTGTTGTTGTTTATTTGACGTTGTTGTTGTTGTTGTTGTTGTTGTTGACATAGTTGTTGTTGTTGTTTATTTAACGTTGTTGTTGTTGTTGTTTATTTAACATTGTTGTTGTTGTTGACGGTGTTGTTGTTGTTGTTGTTGTTGTTGTTTATTTGACATTGTTGTTGTTGTTGTTTATTTGACGTTGTTGTTGTTGTTGTTGTTGACATAGTTGTTGTTGTTGTTTATTTGACATTGTTGTTGCTGTTTATTTGACATTGTTGTTGTTGTTGACGGTGTTGTTATTGTTGTTGTTTATTTGACATTGTTGTGGTTTTTGACGTTGTTGTTGTTGTTGTTTATTTGAGGTTGTTGTTGTTGTTGGTTACTTGACGTTGTTGTTGTTATTGACGTTGTTGTTGTTGTTTATTTGACGTTGTTGTTGTTGTTGTTTATTTGACGTTGTTGTTGTTGTTGTTGTTGACATAGTTGTTGTTGTTGTTTATTTGACGTTGTTGTTGTTGTTTATTTGACGTAGTTGTTATTGTTGACGTTGTTGTTGTTGTTGTTGTTTATTTGACATTGTTGTTGTTGTTGTTGACGTTGTTGTTGTTGTTTATTTGACGTTGTTGTCTTTTATTTGACGTTGTTGTTGTGGTTTATTTGACGTTGTTGTTGTTGACGTCGTTGTAGTTTTTATTGTATATTTGACGTTGTTGTTGTTGTTTATTTGACGTAGTTGTTGTTGTTGTTGACGTTTTTGTTGTGTTTATTTGACGTTGTTGTTTATTTGACGTTGTTGTTGTTGTTGTTATTGTTGTTGTTGTTGTTATTTATTTGACGTTGTTGTTGTTTTTTATTTGAAGTTGTTGTTGTTGTTGTTTATTTGATGTTTTTGTTGTTGTTGATGTTGTTGTTGTATTTGTTGTTGTTTATTTGACGTTGTTGTTGTTGTTGTTGTTGTTGACGTTGTTGTTGTTGTTGTTTATTTGACATTGTTGTTGTTATTTATTTGACATTGTTGTTGTTGTTGTTATTGTTTATTTGATGTTGTTGTTGTTGTTGTTGTTGTTGACGTTGTTGTTGTTGTTGTTTATTTGACGTTGTTGTTGTTGTTAACGTTGTTGTTGTTGTTGTTTATTTGACGTTGTTGTTGTTGTTGTTTACTTGACGTTGTTGTTGTTGTTGTTGTTTATTTGACGTTGTTGTTGTTATTGTTGTTGTTGTTTACTTGACATTGTTGTTGTTATTGACGTTGTTGTTGTTGTTTATTTGACGTTGTTGTTGTTGACATAGTTGTTGTTGTTGTTTATTTGACGTTGTTGTTGTTGTTTATTTGACATTGTTGTTGTTGTTGACGGTGTTATTGTTGTTGTTGTTTATTTGACATTGTTGTTGTTGTTGTTGTTGTTTATTTGACGTTGTTGTTGTTGTTTATTTGACGTTGTTGTTGTTGTTGTTGTTGTTGTTGTTTACTTGACGTTGTTGTTGTTATTGACGTTGTTGTTGTTATTGACGTTGTTGTTGTTGTTTTTTATTTGACGTTGTTGTTGTTGTTGTTTATTTGACGTTGTTGTTGTTGTTGACATAGTTGTTGTTGTTGTTTATTTGACGTTGTTGTTGTTGTTGTTTATTTGACGTAGTTGTTGTTGTCGACGTTTTTGTTGTTGTTGTTGTTGTTTATTTGACATTGTTGTTGTTGTTGTTGATGTTGTTGTTGTTGTTTATTTAAAGTTGTTGTTGTTGTTTATTTGACGTTGTTGTTGTTGTTTATTTGACGTTGTTGTTATTGTTTATTTAACGTTGTTGTTGTTGTTTATTTGACGTAGTTGTTGTTGATGATGTTATTGTTGTTGTTGTTTATTTGACATTTTTGTTGTTGTTAATGTTATTGTTGTTTTTGTTGTTGTTTATTTGACGTTGTTGTTGTTGTTGTTGTTGTTGTTGTTGTTGTTGTTGACGTTGTTGTTATTCTTGTTTATTTGACGTTTTTGTTGTTGTTGACATAGTTGTTGTTGTTGTTGTTTATTTGACGTTGTTGTATTTGTTGTTGTTGAGGTTGTTGTTGTTGTTGTTGTTTATTTGACGTTGTTGTTATTGTTTATTTGACGTTGTTGTTATTGTTGACGTTGTATTTGTTGTTGTTTATTTGACGTTGTTGTTATTGTTGACGTTGCTGTTGTTGTTGTTTATTTGACGTTGTTGTTGTTGTTGTTTATTTGAAGGTGTTGTTGTTGTTGTTGTTTATTTGACGTTGTTGTTGTTGTTGTTGTTGTTTATTTGACGTTGTTGTTGTTGTTGACGTTGTTGTTATTCTTGTTTATTTGACGTTTTTGTTGTTGTTGACATAGTTGTTATTGTTGTTGTTTATTTGACGTTGTTGTTGTTGAGGTTGTTGTTGTTGTTGTTTATTTGACGTTGTTGTTGTTGTTTATTTGACGTTGTTGTTGTTGTTTATTTGACGTTGTTGTTGTTGTTGACGTTGTTGTTGTTGTTGTTGTTGTTGTTTATTTGGCGTTGTTGTTATTGTTGACGTTGCTGTTGTTGTTGTTTATTTGACGTTGTTGTTGTTGTTGTTGTTTATTTGAAGGTGTTGTTGTTGTTGTTTATTTGACGTTGTTGTTGTTGTTGTTGTTTATTTGTCGTTGTTGTTGTTTATTTGTCGTTGTTGTTGTTATTCTTGTTTATTTGACGTTTTTGTTGTTGTTGTTGTTGTTTATTTGACGTTGTTGTTGTTGAGGTTGTTGTTGTTGTTGTTTATTTGACGTTGTTGTTGTTGTTTATTTGACGTTGTTGTTGTTGTTGACGTTGTTGTTGTTGTTGTTGTTTATTTGGCGTTGTTGTTATTGTTGACGTTGCTGTTGTTGTTGTTTATTTGACGTTGTTGTCATTGTTGTTTATTTGACGTTGTTGTTGTTGTTTTTTATTTGACGTTGTTGTTGTTGTTGTTGTTGTTTCCTTGAGGTTGTTGTTGTTTATTTGACGTTGTTGTTGTTGTTGTTGTTGACATAGTTGTTGTTGTTGTTTATTTAACGTTGTTGTTGTTGTTGTTTATTTAACATTGTTGTTGTTGTTGACGGTGTTGTTGTTGTTGTTTATTTGACATTGTTGTTGTTGTTGTTTATTTGACGTTGTTGTTGTTGTTGTTGACATAGTTGTTGTTGTTGTTTATTTGACGTTGTTGTTGTTGCTGTTTATTTGACATTGTTGTTGTTGTTGACGATGTTGTTATTGTTGTTGTTTATTTGACATTGTTGTTGTTTTTGACGTTGTTGTTGTTGTTGTTTATTTGACGTTGTTGTTGTTGTTGTTTACTTGACGTTGTTGTTGTTATTGACGTTGTTGTTGTTGTTTATTTGACGTTGTTGTTGTTGTTGTTTATTTGACGTTGTTGTTGTTGTTGACATAGTTGTTGTTGTTGTTTTTTGACGTTGTTGTTGTTGTTGTTTATTTGACGTAGTTGTTATTGTTGACGTTGTTGTTGTTGTTGTTGTTGTTTATTTGACATTGTTGTTGTTGTTGTTGACGTTGTTGTTGTTGTTTATTTGACGATGTTTTTGTTTATTTGACGTTGTTGTTGTGGTTTATTTGACGTTGTTGTTGTTGACGTCTTTGTTGTTGTTATTGTATATTTGACGTTGTTGTTGTTGTTTATTTGACGTAGTTGTTGTTGTTGTTGTTGTTTTCGTTGTGTTTATTTGACGTTGTTGTTGTTGTTTAATTGACGTTGTTGTTGTTGTTGTTGTTGTTGTTTATTTGACGTTGTTGTTGTAGTTGTTATTGTTGTTGTTGTTGTTATTTATTTGACGTTGTTGTTGTTTTTTATTTGAAGTTGTTGTTGTTGTTGTTTATTTGATGTTTTTGTTGTTGTTGATGTTGTTGTTGTTTTTGTTGTTGTTTATTTGACGTTGTTGTTGTTGTTGTTGACGTTGTTGTTGTTGTTGTTTATTTGACGTTGTTGTTGTTATTTATTTGACATTGTTGTTGTTGTTATTGTTTATTTGACGTTGTTGTTGTTGTTGTTGACGTTGTTGTTGTTGTTGTTGTTTATTTGACGTTGTTGTTGTTGTTGACGTTGTTGTTGTTGTTGTTGTTTATTTGACGTTGTTGTTGTTGTTGTTTACTTGACGTTGTTGTTGTTGTTGTTGTTGTTTATTTGACGTTGTTGTTGTTGTTGTTGTTTACTTGACGTTGTTGTTGTTATTGACGTTGTTGTTGTTGTTGTTTATTTGACGTTGTTGTTGTTGTTGACATAGTTGTTGTTGTTGTTTATTTGACGTAGTTGTTGTTGTTGTTTATTTGACATTGTTGTTGTTGTTGACGGTGTTATTGTTGTTGTTGTTTATTTGACATTGTTGTTGTTGTTGTTGTTGTTGTTTATTTGACGTTGTTGTTGTTGTTTATTTGACGTTGTTGTTGTTATTGACGTTGTTGTTGTTTATTTGACATTGTTGTTGTTGTTGTTGATGTTGTTGTTGTTGTTTATTTGACGTTGTTGTTGTTGTTTATTTGACGTTGTTGTTGTTGTTATTGTTTATTTAACGTTGTTGTTGTTGTTGTTTATTTGACGTAGTTGTTGTTGTTGATGTTATTGTTGTTGTTGTTTATTTGACGTTTTTGTTGTTGTTGATGTTGTTGTTGTTTTTGTTGTTGTTTATTTGACGTTGTTGTTGTTGTTGTTGTTGTTGTTGTTGTTTATTTGACGTTGTTGTTGTTGTTGACGTTGTTGTTATTCTTGTTTATTTGACGTTTTTGTTGTTGTTGACATAGTTGTTGTTGTTGTTGTTGTTTATTTGACGTTGTTGTATTTGTTGTTGTTGAGGTTGTTGTTGTTGTTGTTGTTGTTTATTTGACGTTGTTGTTGTTGTTGACGTTGTATTTGTTGTTGTTTATTTGACGTTGTTGTTATTGTTGACGTTGCTGTTGTTGTTGTTTATTTGACGTTGTTGTTGTTGTTTATTTGACGTTGTTGTTGTTGTTGTTGTTGTTTACTTGACGTTGTTGTTGTTGTTATTTATTTGACGTTGTTGTTGTTATGACATAGTTGTTGTCTTTGTTTATTTGACGTTGTTGTTGTTGTTTATTTGGCATTGTTGTTGTTGTTGACGGTGTTGTTGTTGTTGTTTATTTGACATTGTTGTTGTTGTTTATTTGATGTTGTTGTTGTTGTTGTTTACTTGACGTTGTTGTTGTTGTTGTTGTTTATTTGACGTTGTTGTTGTTGATGTTGACATAGTTGTTGTTGTTGTTTAAATGACGTTGTTGTTATTGTTGTTGTTTATTTGACATTGTTGTTGTTTAAATGACGTTGTTGTTATTGTTGTTGTTTATTTGACATTGTTGTTGTTGTTGACGTTGTTGTTGTTGTTGTTTATTTGTCGTTGTTGTTGTTGTTGACATAGTTGTTGTTGTTGTTGTTTATTTGACGTTGTTGTTGTTGTTGTTTATTTGACGTTGTTGTTATTGTTTATTTGACATTGTTGTTGTTGTTGACGGTGTTGTTGTTGTTGTTGTTGTTTACTTGACGTTGTTGTTGTTAATGTTATTTATTTGACGTTGTTGTTGTTGTTGTTTACTTGACGTTGTTGTTGTTATTGACGTTGTTGTTGTTGTTTATTTGACGTTGTTGTTGTTGTTGACATAGTTGTTGTTGTTGTTTATTTGACGTTGTTGTTGTTGTTGTTTATTTGACATTGTTGTTGTTGTTGACGGTGTTATTGTTGTTGTTGTTTATTTGACATTGTTGTTGTTGTTGTTGTTTATTTGACGTTGTTGTTGTTGTTTATTTGACGTTGTTGTTGTTGTTTACTTGACGTTGTTGTTGTTATTGACGTTGTTGTTGTTATTGACGTTGTTGTTGTTATTGACGTTGTTGTTGTTGTTTTTTATTTGACGTTGTTGTTGTTGTTGTTTATTTGACGTTGTTGTTGTTGTTGACATAGTTGTTGTTGTTGTTGTTTATTTGACGTTGTTGTTGTTGTTGTTTATTTGATGTAGTTGTTGTTGTCGACGTTGTTGTTGTTGTTGTTGTTTATTTGACATTGTTGTTGTTGTTGTTGATGTTGTTGTTGTTGTTTATTTGACGTTGTTGTTGTTGTTTATTTGACGTTGTTGTCGTTGTTTATTTGACGTTGTTGTTGTTGTTATTGTTTATTTAGCGTTGTTGTTGTTGTTGTTTATTTGACGTAGTTGTTGTTGTTGATGTTATTGTTGTTGTTGTTTATTTGACATTGTTGTTGTTGTTGTTGATGTTGTTGTTGTTGTTTATTTGACGTTGTTGTTGTTGTTTATTTGACGTTGTTGTCGTTGTTTATTTGACGTTGTTGTTGTTGTTATTGTTTATTTAGCGTTGTTGTTGTTGTTGTTTATTTGACGTAGTTGTTGTTGTTGATGTTATTGTTGTTGTTGTTTATTTGACGTTTTTGTTGTTATTGATGCTGTTGTTGTTTTTGTTGTTGTTTATTTGACGTTGTTGTTGTTGTTGTTGTTGTTTATTTGACGTTGTTGTTGTTATTGACGTTGTTGTTATTCTTGTTTATTTGACGTTTTTGTTGTTGTTGACATAGTTGTTGTTGTTGTTGTTTATTTGACGTTGTTGTTGTTGTTGTTGAGGTTGTTGTTGTTGTTGAGGTTGTTGTTGTTGTTGTTGTTGTTGTTTATTTGACGTTGTTGTTGTTGTTTATTTGACGTTGTTGTTGTTGTTATTGTTTATTTAACGTTGTTGTTGTTGTTGTTGTTGACGTTGTTGTTGTTGTTGTTGTTTATTTGACGTTGTTGTTGTTGTTGACGTTGTTGTTGTTGTTGTTTATTCGACGTTGTTGTTGTTGTTTACTTGACGTTGTTGTTGTTGTTGTTATTTATTTGACGTTGTTGTTGTTGTTGTTGTTGTTTACTTGACGTTGTTGTTGTTATTGACGTTGTTGTTGTGGTTTATATGACGTTGTTGTTGTTGTTGACATAGTTGTTGTTGTTGTTTATTTGACGTTGTTGTTGTTGTTGTTTATTTGACATTGTTGTTGTTGTTGACGGTGTTATTGTTGTTGTTGTTTATTTGACATTGTTGTTGTTGTTGTTGTTGTTGTTTATTTGACGTTGTTGTTGTTGTTTATTTGACGTTGTTGTTATTGTTGTTGTTTACTTGACGTTGTTGTTGTTATTGACGTTGTTGTTGTTATTGACGTTGTTGTTGTTATTGACGTTGTTGTTGTTGTTTTTTATTTGACGTTGTTGTTGTTGTTGTTGTTTATTTGACGTTGTTGTTGTTGTTGACATAGTTGTTGTTGTTGTTTATTTGACGTTGTTGTTGTTGTTGTTTATTTGATGTAGTTGTTGTTGTCGACGTTGTTGTTGTTGTTGTTGTTTATTTGACATTGTTGTTGTTGTTGTTGTTGACGTTGTTGTTGTTGTTTTTTATTTGGCGTTGTTGTTATT
>OX451739.1:385599472-385601972 GCA_948472305.1 Vicia faba | reverse complement strand
TATTTGACGTTGTTGTTGTTGTTGTTTACTTGACGTCATTGTTGTTGTTGTTTATTTGACGTTGTTGTTGTTGTTGACATAGTTTTTGTCTTTGTTTATTTGACGTTGTTGTTGTTGTTGTTTATTTGACATTGTTGTTGTTGTTGACGGTGTTGTTGTTGTTTATTTGACATTGTTGTTGTTGTTGTTTATTTGACATTGTTGTTGTTGTTGTTTACTTGACGTTGTTGTTATTGTTTATTTGACGTTGTTGTTGTTGTTGTTGACATAGTTGTTGTTGTTGTTTATTTGACGTTGTTGTTATTGTTGTTGTTTATTTGACATTGTTGTTGTTGTTGACGGTGTTGTTGTCGTTGTTGTTTATTTGACATTGTTGTTGTTGACGTTGTTGTTGTTGTTTATTTGACGTTGTTGTTGTTGTTGTTGTTTATTTGACGTTGTTGTTGTTTATATGGCGTTGTTATTGTTGTTTATTTGACGTTGTTGTTGTTGATGTTGTTGTTGTTATTGTTTATTTGACGGTGTTGTTGTTGTTGTTTATTTGACGTAGTTATTGTTGTTGACGTTGTTATTGTTGTTGTTGTTTATTTGACGTTTTTGTTGTTGTTGATGTTGTTGTTTTTGTTGTTGTTTATTTGACGTTGTTGTTGTTGTTTAATTGACGTTGTTGTTGTTGTTGTTGTTGTTTATTTGACGTTGTTGTTGTTGTTGTTATTGGTTTAGTTGTTTATTTGACGTTGTTGTTGTTGTTTATTTGACGTTGTTGTTGTTGTTGTTGTTGTTGTTTATTTGACGTTGTTGTTGTTGTTGACGTTGTTGTTGTTGTTGTTGTTTATTTGACGTTTTTGTTGTTGTTGATGTTGTTGTTGTTGTTGTTGTTTATTTGACGTTGTTGTTATTTATTTGACGGTGTTGTTGTTGTTGTTGTTGTTTATTTGACGTTGTTATTGTTGTTGTTGTTAATTTGACAATGTTGTTGTTGTTGACGTTGTTGTTGTTGTAGTTTATTTGATGTTGTTGTTGTTGACATGGTTGTTGTGGTTTATTTCACGTTGTTGTTGTTGACGTTGTTGTTTATTTGATGTTGTTGTTGTTTATTTGACGGTGTTGTTGTTTTTATTGACGTTGTTGTTGTTGTTGTTTATTTGACGTTGTTGTTATTGTTTATTTGACATTGTTGTTGTTGTTGACGGTGTTGTTGTTGTTGTTGTTGTTGTTGTTTATTTGACGTTGTTGTTGTTGTTGTTTATTTGACGGTGTTGTTGTTGTTGTTGTTTATTTGACGTTGTTGTTGTTGTTGTTTATTTGACGTTGTTGTTGACGTTGTTGTTATTCTTGTTTATTTGACGTTTTTGTTGTTGTTGACATAGTTGTTGTTGTTGTTGTTTATTTGACGTTGTTGATGTTGTTGTTGAGGTTGTGGTTGTTGTTGTTGTTTATTTGACGTTGTTGTTTATTTGACGTTGTTGTTGTTGTTGTTTATTTGACGTTGTTGTTTATTTGACGTTGTTGTTATTGTTGACGTTGCTGTTGTTGTTGTTTATTTGACGTTGTTGTCGTTGTTGTTTATTCGACGTTGTTGTTGTTGTTGTTTATTTGACGTTGTTATTGTTGTTGTTGTTGTTGTTTCCTTGAGGTTGTTGTTGTTGTTTATTTGACGTTGTAGTTGTTGTTGTTGTTGACATAGTTGTTTTTGTTGTTTATTTAACGTTGTTGTTGTTGTTTATTTAACATTGTTGTTGTTGTTGACGGTGTTGTTGTTGTTGTTTATTTGACATTGTTATTGTTGTTGTTGTTTATTTGACGTTGTTGTTGTTGTTGTTGTTGTATTTTACTTGACGTTGTTGTTGTTGTTGTTTATTTGATGTTGTTATTGTTGTTGACACAGTTGTTGTTGTTGTTTATTTGACGTTGTTGTTGTTGTTGTTTATTTGACATTGTTATTGTTGTTGACGGTGTTGTTGTCGTTGTTGTTTATTTGACATTGCTGTTGTTGTTGTTGACGTTGTTGTTGTTGTTGTTGTTGTTTATTTGACGTTGTTGTTGTTGTTGTTGTTGTTTATTTGACGTTGTTGTTTATTTGATGTTGTTGTTTTTGACGTTGTTGTCGTTATTGTTTATTTGACGTTGTTGTTGTTGTTTATTTGACGTAGTTGTTGTTGTTGACGTTGTTGTTGTTCTTGTTGTTTATTTGACGTTTTTGTTGTTGTTGTTTTTGTTGTTGTTTATTTGACGTTGTTGTTGTTGTTTAATTGACGTTGTTGTTGTTGTTGTTTTTGTTTATTTGACGTTGTTGTTGTTGTTGTTATTGTTGTTGTTGTTTATTTGACATTGTTGTTGTTGTTGTTTATTTGACGTTGTTGTTGTTGTTGTTTATTTGACGTTGTTGTTGTTGTTGACGTTGTTGTTGTTGTTGTTTATTAGACATTGTTGTTGTTCTTTATTTGACATTGTTGTTGTTGTTGACGTTGTTGTTGTTTATTTGACATTGTTGTTGTTG
>OX451739.1:385581972-385596972 GCA_948472305.1 Vicia faba | reverse complement strand
CGTTGTTGTTGTTGTTGTTTATTTGACATTGTTGTTCTTGTTGACGGTGTTGTTGTTGTTGTTTATTTGACATTGTTGTTGTTGTTGTTGACATAGTTGTTGTTGTTGTTTATTTGACGTTGTTGTTGTTGTTGTTTATTTGACATTGTTGTTGTTGTTGACGGTGTTGTTGTCGTTGTTATTTATTTGACATTGTTGTTGTTGTTGTTTATTTGGCGTTGTTATTGTTGTTTATTTGACGTTGTTGTTGTTATTGTTTATTTGACGTTGTTGTTGTTGTTTATTTGACGTAGTTATTGTTGTTGACGTTGTTGTTGTTGTTGTTTATTTGACGTTTTTGTTGTTGTTGATGTTGTTGTTGTTTTTGTTGTTGTTTATTTGACGTTGTTGTTGTTGTTTAATTGACGTTGTTGTTGTTGTTGTTTTTGACGTTGTTGTTGTTGTTGTTATTGGTTTTTTTGTTTATTTGACGTTGTTGTTGTTGTTTATTTGACGTATTTGTTGTTGTTGTTGTTGTTGTTGTTTATTTGACGTTGTTGTTGTTGTTGACGTTGTTGTTGTTGTTGTTGTTGTTTATTTGACGTTTTTGTTGTTATTGATGTTGTTGTTGTTGTTGTTTATTTGACGTTGTTGTTATTTATTTGACGGTGTTGTTGTTGTTGTTTATTTAACGTTGTTATTGTTGTTGTTATTTATTTGACGTTGTTGTTGTTGTTGAAGTTGTTGTTGTTGTTTATTTGATGTTGTTGTTGTTGACATGGTTATTGTGGTTTATTTCACGTTGTTGTTGTTGACGTTGTTGTTTATTTAACGTTGTTGTTGTTGTTGTTTATTTGACGTTGTTGTTGTTGATATTGACGTTGTTGTTGTTGTTGTTTATTTGACATTGTTGTTATTGTTTATTTGACATTGTTGTCGTTGTTGACGGTGTTGTTGTTGTTGTTGTTGTTTATTTGACGTTGTTGTTGTTGTTGTTGTTTATTTGACGGTGTTGTTGTTGTTGTTTATTTCACGTTGTTGTTGTTGTTGTTTATTTGACGTTGTTGTTGTTGATGTTGTTGTTATTCTTGTTTATTTGACGTTTTTGTTGTTGTTGACATTGTTGTTGTAGTTGTTGTTTATTTGACATTTTTGTTGTTGTTGTTGAGGTTGTTGTTGTTGTTGTTTATTTGACGTTGTTGTTGTTGTTTATTTGACGTTGTTGTTGTTGTTGTTGTTGTTGTTGTTGACGCTGTTGTTGTTGTTGTTTATTTGACGTTGTTGTTATTGTTGACGTTGTTGTTGTTGTTGTTGTTTATTTGATGTTGTTGTCATTGTTGTTTATTTGACGTTGTTGTTGTTGTTGTTTATTTGACGTTGTTGTTGTTGTTGTTGTTTCCTTGAGGTTGTTGTTGTTATTTATTTGACGTTGTTGTTGTTGTTGTTGTTGTTGTTGACATAGTTGTTGTTGTTGTTTATTTAACGTTGTTGCTGTTGTTTATTTAACATTGTTGTTGTTGTTGACGGTGTTGTTGTTGTTGTTTATTTGACATTGTTGTTGTTGTTGTTGTTTATTTGACGTTGTTGTTGTTGTTGTTGTTGTTGTTGTTGTTGTTGTTGTTTACTTGACGTTCTTGTTGTTGTTGTTGTTTATTTGACGTTGTTGTTGTTGTTGTTGTTGACATAGTTGTTGTTGTTTATTTGACGTTGTTGTTGTTGTTGACGGTGTTGTTGTCGTTGTTGTTTATTTGACATTGTTGTTGTTGTTGACGTTGTTGTTGTTCTTTATTTGACGTTGTTGTTGTTGTTGTTGTTTATTTGACGTTGTTGTTTATTTGACGTTGTTGTTGTTGTTTATTTGACGTTGTTGTTTTTGACATTGTTGTTGTTATTGTTTATTTGACGTTGTTGTTGTTGTTTATTTGACGTAGTTGTTGTTGTTGACGTTGTTGTTGTTGTTGTTTATTTGACGTTTTTGTTGTTGTTGATGTTGTTGTTGTTTTTTTGTTGTTTATTTGACGTTGTTGTTGTTTAATTGACGTTGTTGTTGTTGTTGTTTATTTGACGTTGTTGTTATTGTTGTTGTTGTTGTTTATTTGTTGTTGTTGTTGTGGTTGTTTATTTAACGTTGTTGTTGTTGTTGACGTTGTTGTTGTTGTTGTTGTTGTTTATTTGATGTTTTTGTTGTTATTGATGTTGCTGTTGTTGTTGTTTATTTGACGTTGTTGTTATTTATTTGACGGTGTTGTTGTTGTTGTTTATTTAACGTTGTTATTGTTGTTGTTATTTATTTGACGTTGTTGTTGTTGTTGAAGTTGTTGTTGTTGTTTATTTGATGTTGTTGTTGTTGACATGGTTATTGTGGTTTATTTCACGTTGTTGTTGTTGACGTTGTTGTTTATTTAACGTTGTTGTTGTTGTTGTTTATTTGACGTTGTTGTTGTTGATATTGACGTTGTTGTTGTTGTTGTTTATTTGACATTGTTGTTATTGTTTATTTGACATTGTTGTCGTTGTTGACGGTGTTGTTGTTGTTGTTGTTGTTGTTGTTTATTTGACGTTGTTGTTGTTGTTGTTGTTTATTTGACGGTGTTGTTGTTGTTGTTTATTTCACGTTGTTGTTGTTGTTGTTTATTTGACGTTGTTGTTGATGTTGTTGTTGTTATTCTTGTTTATTTGACGTTTTTGTTGTTGTTGACATTGTTGTTGTAGTTGTTGTTTATTTGACATTTTTGTTGTTGTTGTTGAGGTTGTTGTTGTTGTTGTTTATTTGACGTTGTTGTTGTTGTTTATTTGACGTTGTTGTTGTTGTTGTTGTTGTTGTTGACGCTGTTGTTGTTGTTGTTTATTTGACGTTGTTGTTATTGTTGACGTTGTTGTTGTTGTTGTTGTTTATTTGACGTTGTTGTCGTTGTTGTTTATTTGACGTTGTTGTTGTTGTTTATTTGACGTTGTTGTTGTTGTTGTTGTTTCCTTGAGGTTGTTGTTGTTATTTATTTGACGTTGTTGTTGTTGTTGTTGTTGTTGTTGTTGTTGACATAGTTGTTGTTGTTGTTTATTTCACGTTGTTGTTGTTGTTTATTTAACATTGTTGTTGTTGTTGACGGTGTTGTTGTTGTTGTTTATTTGACATTGTTGTTGTTGTTGTTTATTTGACGTTGTTGTTGTTGTTGTTGTTGTTGTTGTTGTTTACTTGACGTTCTTGTTGTTGTTGTTGTTTATTTGACGTTGTTGTTGTTGTTGTTGACATAGTTGTTGTTGTTTATTTGACGTTGTTGTTGTTGTTGACGGTGTTGTTGTCGTTGTTGTTTATTTGACATTGTTGTTGTTGTTGACGTTGTTGTTGTTCTTTATTTGACGTTGTTGTTGTTGTTGTTGTTTATTTGACGTTGTTGTTTATTTGACGTTGTTGTTGTTGTTTATTTGACGTTGTTGTTGTTGTTGACGTTGTTGTTGTTGTTGTTTATTTGACGTTTTTGTTGTTGTTGATGTTGTTGTTGTTTTTTTATTGTTTATTTGACGTTGTTGTTGTTTAATTGACGTTGTTGTTGTTGTTGTTTATTTGACGTTGTTGTTATTGTTGTTGTTGTTGTTTATTTGACGTTGTTGTTGTTGTTGTTTATTTGACGTTGTTGTTGTTGTTGACGTTGTTGTTGTTGTTTATTTGACATTGTTGTTGTTGTTGACGTTGTTGTTATTGTTAACGTTGCTGTTGTTATTGGTTATTTGACGTTGTTGTTGTTGTTGTTTATTTGATGTTGTTGTTGTTGTTTATTTGACGTTGTTGTTGTTGTTGTTTACTTGACGTTGTTGTTGTTGTTGTTTATTTGACGTTGTTGTTGTTGTTGTTGACATAGTTGTTGTCTTTGTTTATTTGACGTTGTTGTTGTTGTTGTTTATTTGACATTGTTGTTGTTGTTGACGGTGTTGTTGTTGTTGTTGTTTATTTGACATTGTTGTTGTTGTTGTTTATTTGACGTTGTTGTTGTTGTTGTTGTTGTTTACTTGATGTTGTTGTTGTTGTTGTTTATTTGACGTTGTTGTTGTTGTTGTTGTTGACGTTGTTGTTGTTGTTGTTGTATATTTAACGTTGTTGTTGTTGTTGTTGTTTATTTGACATTGTTGTTGTTGTTGACGGTGTTGTTGTTTTTGTTGTCGTTGTTTATTTGACGTTGTTGTTGTTGTTGTTTATTTGACGGTGTTGTTGTTGTTGTTGTTTATTTGACGTTGTTGTTGTTGTTGTTGTTGACGTTGTTGTTATTCTTGTTTATTTGACGTTTTTGTTGTTGTTGACATAATTGCTGTTGTTGTTGTTTATTTGACGTTGTTGTTATTGTTGTTGAGTTTGTTGTTGTTGTTGTTGTTTATTTGACGTTGTTGTTGTTGTTTATTTGACGTTGTTGTTGTTGTTGACGTTGTATTTGTTGTTGTTTATTTGACGTTGTTGTTATTGTTGACGTTGCTGTTGTTATTGTTTATTTGACGTTGTTGTTGTTGTTGTTTATTTGATGTTGTTGTTGTTGTTTATTTGATGTTGTTGTTGTTGTTGTTTACTTGACGTTGTTGTTGTTTATTTGACGTTGTTGTTGTTGTTGACATAGTTGTAGTCTTTGTTTATTTGACGTTGTTGTTGTTGTTTATTTGACATTGTTGTTCTTGTTGACGGTGTTGTTGTTGTTTATTTGACATTGTTGTTGTTGTTGTTTATTTGACGTTGTTGTTGTTGTTGTTTACTTGACGTTGTTGTTGTTGTTGTTTATTTGACGTTGTTGTTGTTGTTGTTGTTGACATAGTTGTTGTTGTTGTTTATTTGACGTTGTTGTTGTTGTTGTTTATTTGACATTGTTGTTGTTGTTGATGGTGTTGTTGTCGTTGTTATTTATTTGACATTGTTGTTGTTGTTGTTGACGTTGTTGTTGTTGTTTATTTGACGTTGTTGTTGTTGTTGTTGTTTATTTGACGTTGTTGTTGATTATTTGGCGTTGTTATTGTTGTTTATTTGACGTTGTTGTTGTTGACGTTGTTGTTGTTATTGTTTATTTGACGTTGTTGTTGTTGTTGTTTATTCGACGTAGTTATTGTTGTTGACGTTGTTGTTGTTGTTGTTGTTTATTTGACGTTTTTGTTGTTGTTGATGTTGTGTTTGTTTTTGTTGTTGTTTATTTGACGTTGTTGTTGTTGTTTAATTGACGTTGTTGTTGTTGTTGTTGTTGTAGTTGTTTTTGACGTTGTTGTTGTTGTTGTTATTGGTTTTGTTGTTTATTTGACGTTGTTGTTGTTGTTTATTTGACGTATTTATTGTTGTTGTTGTTGTTGTTTTTGTTTATTTGACGTTGTTGTTGTTGTTGACGTTGTTGTTGTTGTTGTTGTTTATTTGACATTTTTGTTGTTGTTGATGTTGTTGTTGTTGTTGTTGTTTATTTGACGTTGTTGTTATTTATTTGACGGTGTTGTTGTTGTTGTTGTTGTTTATTTGACGTTGTTATTGTTGTTGTTGTTTATTTGACGTTGTTGTTGTTGTTGAAGTTGTTGTTGTTGTTTATTTGATGTTGTTGTTGTTGATATGGTTATTGT
Organism: Vicia faba; assembly: GCA_948472305.1. Taxonomy (NCBI): domain Eukaryota; kingdom Viridiplantae; phylum Streptophyta; class Magnoliopsida; order Fabales; family Fabaceae; genus Vicia; species Vicia faba. The sequence goes on along the minus strand of OX451739.1, from coordinate 385,591,419 downwards.
GGTTTATTTCACGTTGTTGTTGTTGACGTTGTTGTTTATTTGACGTTGTTGTTGTTGTTGTTTATTTGACGTTGTTGTTGATGATATTGACGTTGTTGTTGTTGTTGTTTATTTGACATTGTTGTTATTGTTTATTTGACATTGTTGTCGTTGTTGACGGTGTTGTTGTTGTCGTTGTTGTTTACTTGACATTGTTGTTGTTGTTGTTGTTTATTTGACGGTGCTGTTGTTGTTGTTTATTTCACGTTGTTGTTGTTGACGTTATTGTTATTCTTGTTTATTTGACGTTTTTGTTGTTGTTGACATTGTTGTTGTTGTTGTTGTTTATTTGACATTGTTGTTGTTGTTGTTGAGGTTGTTGTTGTTGTTGTTTATTTGACGTTGTTGTTGTTGTTTATTTGACGTTGTTGTTGTTGTTGTTGTTGACGTTGTTGTTGTTGTTGTTTATTTGACGTTGTTGTTATTGTTGACGTTGTTGTTGTTGTTGTTTATTTGACGTTGTTGTCGTTGTTGTTTATTTAACGTTGTTGTTGTTGTTTATTTGACGTTGTTGTTGTTGTTGTTGTTGTTTCCTTGAGGTTGTTGTTGTTATTTATTTGACGTTGTTGTTGTTGTTGTTGTTGTTGTTGACATAGTTGTTGTTGTTGTTTATTTAACGTTGTTGTTGTTGTTTATTTAACATTGTTGTTGTTGTTGACGGTGTTGTTGTTGTTGTTTATTTGACATTGTTGTTGTTGTTGTTTATTTGACGTTGTTGTTGTTGTTGTTGTTGTTTACTTGACGTTGTTGTTGTTGTTGTTTATTTGACGTTGTTGTTGTTGTTGTTGACATAGTTGTTGTTGTTGTTTATTTGACGTTGTTGTTGTTGATGTTGTTGTTATTCTTGTTTATTTGACGTTTTTGTTGTTGTTGACATTGTTGTTGTAGTTGTTGTTTATTTGACATTTTTGTTGTTGTTGTTGAGGTTGTTGTTGTTGTTGTTTATTTGACGTTGTTGTTGTTGTTTATTTGACGTTGTTGTTGTTGTTGTTGTTGTTGACGCTGTTGTTGTTGTTGTTTATTTGACGTTGTTGTTATTGTTGACGTTGTTGTTGTTGTTGTTGTTTATTTGACGTTGTTGTCGTTGTTGTTTATTTGACGTTGTTGTTGTTGTTTATTTGACGTTGTTGTTGTTGTTGTTGTTTCCTTGAGGTTGTTGTTGTTATTTATTTGACGTTGTTGTTGTTGTTGTTGTTGTTGTTGTTGTTGACATAGTTGTTGTTGTTGTTTATTTCACGTTGTTGTTGTTGTTTATTTAACATTGTTGTTGTTGTTGACGGTGTTGTTGTTGTTGTTTATTTGACATTGTTGTTGTTGTTGTTGTTTATTTGACGTTGTTGTTGTTGTTGTTGTTGTTGTTGTTGTTTACTTGACGTTCTTGTTGTTGTTGTTTATTTGACGTTGTTGTTGTTGTTGTTGACATAGTTGTTGTTGTTTATTTGACGTTGTTGTTGTTGTTGACGGTGTTGTTGTCGTTGTTGTTTATTTGACATTGTTGTTGTTGTTGACGTTGTTGTTGTTCTTTATTTGACGTTGTTGTTGTTGTTGTTGTTTATTTGACGTTGTTGTTTATTTGACGTTGTTGTTGTTGTTTATTTGACGTTGTTGTTGTTGTTGACGTTGTTGTTGTTGTTGTTTATTTGACGTTTTTGTTGTTGTTGATGTTGTTGTTGTTTTTTTATTGTTTATTTGACGTTGTTGTTGTTTAATTGACGTTGTTGTTGTTGTTGTTTATTTGACGTTGTTGTTATTGTTGTTGTTGTTGTTTATTTGACGTTGTTGTTGTTGTTGTTTATTTGACGTTGTTGTTGTTGTTGACGTTGTTGTTGTTGTTTATTTGACATTGTTGTTGTTGTTGACGTTGTTGTTATTGTTAACGTTGCTGTTGTTATTGGTTATTTGACGTTGTTGTTGTTGTTGTTTATTTGATGTTGTTGTTGTTGTTTATTTGACGTTGTTGTTGTTGTTGTTTACTTGACGTTGTTGTTGTTGTTGTTTATTTGACGTTGTTGTTGTTGTTGTTGTTGACATAGTTGTTGTCTTTGTTTATTTGACGTTGTTGTTGTTGTTGTTTATTTGACATTGTTGTTGTTGTTGACGGTGTTGTTGTTGTTGTTGTTTATTTGACATTGTTGTTGTTGTTGTTTATTTGACGTTGTTGTTGTTGTTGTTGTTTACTTGATGTTGTTGTTGTTGTTGTTGTTTATTTGACGTTGTTGTTGTTGTTGTTGTTGACGTTGTTGTTGTTGTTGTTGTATATTTAACGTTGTTGTTGTTGTTGTTGTTGTTTATTTGACATTGTTGTTGTTGTTGACGGTGTTGTTGTTTTTGTTGTCGTTGTTTATTTGACGTTGTTGTTGTTGTTTATTTGACGGTGTTGTTGTTGTTGTTGTTTATTTGACGTTGTTGTTGTTGTTGTTGTTGACGTTGTTGTTATTCTTGTTTATTTGACGTTTTTGTTGTTGTTGACATAATTGCTGTTGTTGTTGTTTATTTGACGTTGTTGTTATTGTTGTTGAGTTTGTTGTTGTTGTTGTTGTTTATTTGACGTTGTTGTTGTTGTTTATTTGACGTTGTTGTTGTTGTTGACGTTGTATTTGTTGTTGTTTATTTGACGTTGTTGTTATTGTTGACGTTGCTGTTGTTATTGTTTATTTGACGTTGTTGTTGTTGTTGTTTATTTGATGTTGTTGTTGTTGTTTATTTGATGTTGTTGTTGTTGTTGTTGTTTACTTGACGTTGTTGTTGTTTATTTGACGTTGTTGTTGTTGTTGACATAGTTGTAGTCTTTGTTTATTTGACGTTGTTGTTGTTGTTTATTTGACATTGTTGTTCTTGTTGACGGTGTTGTTGTTGTTTATTTGACATTGTTGTTGTTGTTGTTTATTTGACGTTGTTGTTGTTGTTGTTTACTTGACGTTGTTGTTGTTGTTGTTTATTTGACGTTGTTGTTGTTGTTGTTGACATAGTTGTTGTTGTTGTTTATTTGACGTTGTTGTTGTTGTTGTTTATTTGACATTGTTGTTGTTGTTGATGGTGTTGTTGTCGTTGTTATTTATTTGACATTGTTGTTGTTGTTGTTGACGTTGTTGTTGTTGTTTATTTGACGTTGTTGTTGTTGTTGTTGTTTATTTGACGTTGTTGTTGATTATTTGGCGTTGTTATTGTTGTTTATTTGACGTTGTTGTTGTTGACGTTGTTATTGTTATTGTTTATTTGACGTTGTTGTTGTTGTTGTTTATTCGACGTAGTTATTGTTGTTGACGTTGTTGTTGTTGTTGTTGTTTATTTGACGTTTTTGTTGTTGTTGATGTTGTGTTTGTTTTTGTTGTTGTTTATTTGACGTTGTTGTTGTTGTTTAATTGACGTTGTTGTTGTTGTTGTTGTTGTAGTTGTTTTTGACGTTGTTGTTGTTGTTGTTATTGGTTTTGTTGTTTATTTGACGTTGTTGTTGTTGTTTATTTGACGTATTTATTGTTGTTGTTGTTGTTGTTTTTGTTTATTTGACGTTGTTGTTGTTGTTGACGTTGTTGTTGTTGTTGTTGTTTATTTGACATTTTTGTTGTTGTTGATGTTGTTGTTGTTGTTGTTGTTTATTTGACGTTGTTGTTATTTATTTGACGGTGTTGTTGTTGTTGTTGTTGTTTATTTGACGTTGTTATTGTTGTTGTTGTTTATTTGACGTTGTTGTTGTTGTTGAAGTTGTTGTTGTTGTTTATTTGATGTTGTTGTTGTTGATATGGTTATTGTGGTTTATTTCACGTTGTTGTTGTTGACGTTGTTGTTTATTTGACGTTGTTGTTGTTGTTGTTTATTTGACGTTGTTGTTGATGATATTGACGTTGTTGTTGTTGTTGTTTATTTGACATTGTTGTTATTGTTTATTTGACATTGTTGTCGTTGTTGACGGTGTTGTTGTTGTCGTTGTTGTTTACTTGACGTTGTTGTTGTTGTTGTTGTTTATTTGACGGTGCTGTTGTTGTTGTTTATTTCACGTTGTTGTTGTTGACGTTGTTGTTATTCTTGTTTATTTGACGTTTTTGTTGTTGTTGACATTGTTGTTGTTGTTGTTGTTTATTTGACATTGTTGTTGTTGTTGTTGAGGTTGTTGTTGTTGTTGTTTATTTGACGTTGTTGTTGTTGTTTATTTGACGTTGTTGTTGTTGTTGTTGTTGTTGACGTTGTTGTTGTTGTTGTTTATTTGACGTTGTTGTTATTGTTGACGTTGTTGTTGTTGTTGTTTATTTGACGTTGTTGTCGTTGTTGTTTATTTAACGTTGTTGTTGTTGTTTATTTGACGTTGTTGTTGTTGTTGTTGTTGTTTCCTTGAGGTTGTTGTTGTTATTTATTTGACGTTGTTGTTGTTGTTGTTGTTGTTGTTGACATAGTTGTTGTTGTTGTTTATTTAACGTTGTTGTTGTTGTTTATTTAACATTGTTGTTGTTGTTGACGGTGTTGTTGTTGTTGTTTATTTGACATTGTTGTTGTTGTTGTTTATTTGACGTTGTTGTTGTTGTTGTTGTTGTTTACTTGACGTTGTTGTTGTTGTTGTTTATTTGACGTTGTTGTTGTTGTTGTTGACATAGTTGTTGTTGTTGTTTATTTGACGTTGTTGTTGTTGTTGACGGTGTTGTTGTCGTTGTTGTTTATTTGACATTGTTGTTGTTGTTGACGTTGTTGTTGTTGTTTATTTGACGTTGTTGTTGTTGTTGTTGTTGTTGTTGTTTATTTGACGTTGTTGTTGTTGTTTATTTGACGTTGTTGTTTTTGACGCTGTTGTTGTTATTGTTTATTTGACGTTGTTGTTGTTGTTTATTTGACGTAGTTGTTGTTGTTGGCGTTGTTGTTGTTGTTGTTGTTTATTTGACGTTTTTGTTGTTGTTGATGTTGTTGTTGTTTTTGTTGTTGTTTATTTGACGTTGTTGTTGTTGTTTAATTGACGTTGTTGTTGTTGTTGTTGTTCATTTGACGTTGTTGTTATTGTTGTTGTTGTTGTTTATTTGATGTTGTTGTTGTTGTTGTTTATTTGACGTTGTTGTTGTTGTTGACGTTGTTGTTGTTGTTGTTTATTTGACATTGTTGTTGTTGTTGACGTTGTTGTTGTTGTTTATTTGACATTGTTGTTGTTGTTGTTGTTGACGTTGTTGTTGTTGATGTTTATTTGACTTTGTTGTTGTTGTTGTTGTTGTTTATTTGACGTTGTTGTTGTTGTTGTTTATTTGACGTTGTTGTTGTTGTTATTGTTTATTTGATGTTGTTGTTGTTGTTCACTTGACATTGTTGTTGTTGTTGCCGTTGTTCTTGTTGTTGTTTATTTGACGTTGTTGTTGACGTTGGTTTTGTTGTTGTTTATTTAAAGTTGTTGTTGTTGTTTATTTGACGTTGTTGTTGTTGTTTATTTGACAGTGTTGTTGTTGTTGTTGTTTATTTGACGTTGTTGTTGTTGACGTTGTTGTTGTTATTGTTTATTTGACGTTGTTGATCTTGTTGACATAGTTGTTGTTGTTGTTGTTTATTTGACGTTGTTGTTGTTGTTGACGTTGTTGTTGTTGTTTATTTGACGTTGTTGTTGTTGTTTATTTGACATTGATGTTGTTGTTGACGTTGTTGTTGTTGTTTATTTGACATTGTTGTTGTTGTTGTTGTTGACGTTGTTGTTGTTGTTGTTTATTTAACGTTGTTGTTGTTGTTTATTTGACGTTGTTGTTGTTGTTGACTTAGTTGTTGTTGTTGTTTATTTGACGTTGTTGTTGTTGTTTATTTGACGTTGTTGTTGTTGTTGTTTATTTGACGTTGTTGTTGTTTATTTGACGTTGTTGTTGTTGATTATTTGACGTTGTTGTTGTTGACGTTGTTGTTATTGTTATTGTTTATTTGACGTTGTTGTTGTTGTTTATTTGACGTACTTGTTGTTGTTTATTTGACATTTTTGTTGTTGTTGATGTTGTTGTTGTTTTGTTGTTGTTTATTTGACGTTATTGTTGTTGTTGTTGACGTTGTTGTTGTTGGTGTTGTTGTTAATTTGACGTTGTTGTTGTTATTTATTTGACATTGTTGTTGTTGTTATTGTTTATTTGACGTTGTTGTTGTTGTTGTTTATTTGATGTTGTTGTTGTTGTTGACGTTGTTATTGTTTATTTGACGTTCTTGTTGTTGTTGACGTTGTTGATGTTGTTGTTGTTGTTGACGTTATTGTTGTTGTTGTTGTTGTTGTTGTTGTTTATTTGACGTTGTTTTAGTTGTTGTTTACTTGATGTTGTTTTTATTGACGTTGTTGTTGTTGTTGTTTATTTGACGTTGTTGTTGTTGTTGTTGACATAGTTGTTGTTGTTGATTATTTGACGTTGTTATTGTTGTTGTTTATTTAACATTGTTGTTGTTGTTGACGGTGTTGTTGTTGTTGTTTATTTGACATTGTTGTTGTTTTTGACGTTGTTGTTGTTGTTTATTTGACGTTGTTGTTGTTGTTGTTTACTTGACGTTGTTGTTGTTATTGACATTGTTGTTGTTGTTGTTTATTTGACGTTGTTGTTGTTGTTGTTTATTTGGCATTGTTGTTGATGTTGACATAGTTGTTGTTGTTGTTTATTTGACGTTGTTGTTTATGTTGTTTATTTGACGTAGTTGTTGTTGTTGACGGTGTTGTTGTTGTTGTTATTGTTGTTGTTGTTTATTTTACATTGTTGTTGTTGTTGTTGACGTTGTTGTTGTTGTTTATTTGACGTTGTTGTTGTTTATTTGACGTTGTTGTTGTTGTTTATTTGACGTTGTTGTTGTTGACGTTGTTGTTGTTGTTGTTATTGTATATTTGACGTTGTTGTTGTTGTTTATTTGACGTAGTTGTTGTTGTTGTTATTGTTTTCGTTGTGTTTATTTGACGTTGTTGTTGTTGTTTAATTGATGTTGTTGTTGTTTATTTGGCGTTGTTGTTGTTGTTGTTATTGTTGTTGTTGTTGTTTATTTGACGTTGTTGTTGTTTATTGACGTTGTTGTTGTTGTTGTTGTTGTTTATTTGACGTTTTTGTTGTTGTTGATGTTGTTGTTGTTTTTGTTGTTGTTTATTTGACGTTGTTGTTGTTGTTTAATTGACGTTGTTGTTGTTGTTATTTATTTGACGTTGTTGTTGTTGTTGACGTTGTTGTTGTTATTTATTTGACATTGTTGTTGTTGGTATTGTTTATTTGACGTTGTTGTTGTTGTTGTTGTTGACGTTGTTGTTGTTGTTGTTTATTTGACGTTGTTGTTGTTGTTGACGTTGTTGTTGTTGTTGTTGTTTATTTGACGTTGTTGTTGTTGTTTAATTGACGTTGTTGTTGTTGTTGTTTATTTGACGTTGTTGTTGTTGTTGTTGTTGTTTACTTGACGTTGTTGTTGTTGTTGTTTATTTGACGTTGTTGTTGTTGTTGACGTTGTTGTTGTTGTTGTTGTTGTATATTTAACGTTGTTGTTGTTGTTGTTTATTTGACATTGTTGTTGTTGTTGACGGTGTTGTTGTTTTTGTTGTTGTTGAATATTTGACGTTGTTGTTGTTGTTTATTTAACGTTGTTGTTGTTGTTGACGTTGTATTTGTTGTTGTTTATTTGACGTTGTTGTTATTGTTGACGTTGCTGTTGTTATTGTTTATTTGACGTTGTTGTTGTTGTTGTTGTTGTTTATTTGATGTTGTTGTTGTTGTTTATTTGATGATGTTGTTGTTGTTGTTGTTTACTTGACGTTGTTGTTGTTGTTTATTTGACGTTGTTGTCGTTGTTGACATAGTTGTAGTCTTTGTTTATTTGACGTTGTTGTTGTTGTTGTTTATTTGACATTGTTGTTCTTGTTGACGGTGTTGTTGTTGTTGTTTATTTGACATTGTTGTTGTTGTTGTTTATTTGACGTTGTTGTTGTTGTTGTTGTTGTTTACTTGACGTTGTTGTTGTTGTTGTTTATTTGACGTTGTTGTTGTTGTTGACATAGTTGTTGTTGTTGTTTATTTGACGTTGTTGTTGTTGTTGTTTATTTGACATTGTTGTTGGTTTTGACGGTGTTGTTGTCGTTGTTATTTATTTGACATTGTTGTTGTTGTTGTTGACGTTGTTGTTGTTGTTTATTTGACGTTGTTGTTGTTGTTGTTGTTTATTTGACGTTGTTGTTGTTTATTTGGCGTTGTTGTTGTTATTGACATTGTTGTTGTTGTTGTTGTTTATTTGACGTTGTTGTTGTTGTTGTTTATTTGGCATTGTTGTTGTTGTTGACATAGTTGTTGTTGTTGTTTATTTGACGTTGTTGTTGTTGTTGTTTATTTGACGTAGTTGTTGTTGTTGACGGTGTTGTTGTTGTTGTTATTGTTGTTGTTGTTTATTTGACATTGTTGTTGTTGTTGTTGACGTTGTTGTTTTTGTTTATTTGACGTTGTTGTTGTTTATTTAACGTTGTTGTTGTTGTTTATTTGACGTTGTTGTTGTTGACGTTGTTGTTGTTGTTGTTATTGTATATTTGACGTTGTTGTTGTTGTTTATTTGACGTAGTTGTTGTTGTTGTTTTCGTTGTGTTTATTTGACGTTGTTGTTGTTGTTTAATTGACGTTGTTGTTGTTGTTGTTGTTTATTTAGCGTTGTTGTTGTTGTTGTTATTGTTGTTGTTGTTGTTTATTTGACGTTGTTGTTGTTTATTGACGTTGTTGTTGTTGTTGTTGTTGTTTATTTGACGTTTTTGTTGTTGTTGATGTTGTTGTTGTTTTTGTTGTTGTTTATTTGACGTTGTTTTTGTTGTTTAATTGATGTTGTTGTTATTTATTTGACGTTGTTGTTGTTGTTGACGTTGTTGTTGTTGTTGTTGTTTATTTGACGTTGTTGTTGTTATTTATTTGACATTGTTGTTGTTGGTATTGTTAATTTGACGTTGTTGTTGTTGTTGTTGACGTTGTTGTTGTTGTTGTTTATTTGACGTTGTTGTTGTTGTTGACGTTGTTGTTGTTGTTGTTTATTTGACGTTGTTGTTTTTGTTGTTTACTTGACGTTGTTGTTGTTGTTGTTTATTTGACGTTGTTGTTGTTGTTGTTGTTTACTTGACGTTGTTGTTGTTGTTGTTTATTTGACGTTGTTGTTGTTGTTGTTGACGTTGTTGTTGTTGTTGTTGTATATTTAACGTTGTTGTTGTTGTTGTTTATTTGACATTGTTGTTGTTGTTGACGGTGTTGTTGTTTTTGTTGTTGTTGTTTATTTGACGTTGTTGTTGTTGTTTATTTGACGGTGTTGTTGTTGTTGTTGTTGTTTATTTGACGTTGTTGTTGTTGTTGTTGACGTTGTTGTTATTCTTGTTTATTTGACGTTTTTGTTGTTGTTGACATAGTTGTTGTTGTTGTTGTTTATTTGACGTTGTTGTTGTTGTTGTTGAGTTTGTTGTTGTTGTTGTTGTTGTTTATTTGA
>OX451739.1:385496972-385576972 GCA_948472305.1 Vicia faba | reverse complement strand
CGTTGTTGTTGTTGTTGAAGTTGTTGTTGTTGTTTATTTGAAGTTGTTGTTGTTGACATGGTTATTGTGGTTTATTTCACGTTGTTGTTGTTGACGTTGTTGTTTATTTGACGTTGTTGTTGTTGTTTATTGGACGTTGTTGTTGTTGATATTGACGTTGTTGTTGTTGTTGTTTATTTGACATTGTTGTTATTGTTTATTTGACATTGTTGTCGTTGTTGACGGTGTTGTTGTTGTTGTTGTTGTTGTTTATTTGACGTTGTTGTTGTTGTTTATTTGACGGTGTTGTTGTTGTTGTTTATTTCACGTTGTTGTTGTTGTTTATTTGACGTTGTTGTTTTTGACGTTGTTGTTATTCTTGTTTATTTGACGTTTTTGTTGTTGTTGACATTGTTGTTGTTGTTGTTGTTTATTTGACATTGTTGTTGTTGTTGTTGAGGTTGTTGTTGTTGTTGTTCATTTGACGTTGTTGTTGTTGTTTATTTGACGTTGTTGTTGTTGTTGTTGTTGACGTTGTTGTTGTTGTTGTTTATTTGACGTTGTTGTTATTGTTGACGTTGTTGTTGTTGTTTATTTGACGTTGTTGTCGTTGTTGTTTATTTGACGTTGTTGTTGTTGTTGTTGTTTATTTGACGTTGTTGTTGTTGTTGTTGTTTCCTTGAGGTTGTTGTTGTTATTTATTTGACGTTGTTGTTGTTGTTGTTGTTGTTGACATAGTTGTTATTGTTGTTTATTTAACGTTGTTGTTGTTGTTTATTTAACATTGTTGTTTTGTTGACGGTGTTGTTGTTGTTGTTTATTTGACATTGTTGTTGTTGTTGTTTATTTGACGTTGTTGTTGTTGTTGTTGTTGTTTACTTGACGTTGTTGTTGTTGTTGTTGTTTATTTGACGTTGTTGTTGTTGTTGTTGACATAGTTGTTGTTGTTGTTTATTTGACGTTGTTGTTGTTGTTGACGGTGTTGTTATCGTTGTTGTTTATTTGACATTGTTGTTGTTGTTGACGTTGTTGTTGTTGTTTATTTGACGTTGTTGTTGTTGTTGTTGTTGTTGTTGTTGTTGTTGTTTATTTGACGTTGTTGTTTATTTGACGTTGTTGTTGTTGTTTATTTGACGTTGTTGTTTTTGACGTTGTTGTTGTTATTGTTTATTTGACGTTGTTGTTGTTGTTTATTTGACGTAGTTGTTGTTGTTGACGTTGTTGTTGTTGTTGTTTATTTGACATTTTTGTTGTTGTTGATGTTGTTGTTGTTTTTGTTGTTGTTTATTTGACGTTGTTGTTGTTGTTTAATTGACGTTGTTGTTGTTGTTGTTTATTTGACGTTGTTGTTATTGTTGTTGTTGTTGTTTATTTGACGTTGTTGTTGTTGTTGTTTATTTGACGTTGTTGTTGTTGATGTTGTTGTTGTTGTTGTTGTTGTTTATTTGACATTGTTGTTGTTGTTGACGTTGTTGTTGTTGTTTATTTGACATTGTTGTTGTTGTTGTTGTTGACGTTGTTGTTGTTGATGTTTATTTGACTTTGTTGTTGTTGTTGTTGTTGTTTATTTGACGTTGTTGTTGTTGTTGTTTATTTGACGTTGTTCTTGTTGTTATTGTTTATTTGATGTTGTTGTTGTTGTTCACTTGACATTGTTATTGTTGTTGACGTTGTTCTTGTTGTTGTTTATTTGACGTTGTTGTTGTTGTTGACGTTGTTTTTGTTGTTGTTTATTTAAAGTTGTTGTTGTTGTTTATTTGACATTGTTGTTGTTGTTTATTTGACAGTGTTGTTGTTGTTGTTGTTTATTTGACGTTGTTGTTGTTGACGTTGTTGTTGTTATTGTTTATTTGATGTTGTTGTTGTTGTTGACATAGTTGTTGTTGTTGTTGTTGTTTATTTGACGTTGTTGTTGTTGTTTATTTGACGTTGTTGTTGTTGTTGACGTTGTATTTGTTGTTGTTTATTTGACATTGTTGTTATTGTTGACGTTGCTGTTGTTATTGTTTATTTGACGTTGTTGTTGTTGTTGTTTACTTGACGTTGTTGTTGTTGTTGTTTATTTGACGTTGTTGTCGTTGTTGACATAGTTGTAGTCTTTGTTTATTTGACGTTGTTGTTGTTGTTGTTTATTTGACATTGTTGTTCTTGTTGACGGTGTTGTTGTTGTTGTTTATTTGACATTGTTGTTGTTGTTGTTTATTTGACGTTGTTGTTGTTGTTGTTGTTGTTGTTTACTTGACGTTGTTGTTGTTGTTGTTTATTTGACGTTGTTGTTGTTGTTGTTGACATAGTTGTTGTTGTTTATTTGACGTTGTTGTTGTTGTTGTTTATTTGACATTGTTGTTGTTGTTGACGGTGTTGTTGTCGTTGTTATTTATTTGACATTGTTGTTGTTGTTGTTGACGTTGTTGTTGTTGTTTATTTGACGTTGTTGTTGTTGTTGTTTATTTGACGTTGTTGTTGTTTATTTGGCGTTGTTATTGTTGTTTATTTGACGTTGTTGTTGTTGACGTTGTTGTTGTTATTGTTTATTTGACGTTGTTGTTGTTGTTTATTTGACGTAGTTATTGTTGTTGACGTTGTTGTTGTTGTTGTTTATTTGACGTTTTTGTTGTTGTTGATGTTGTTGTTTTTTTTGTTGTTGTTTATTTGATGTTGTTGTTGTTGTTGTTTAATTGACGTTGTTGTTGTTGTTGTTGTTGGTTTTGACGTTGTTGTTGTTGTTATTGGTTTTGTTGTTTATTTGACGTTGTTGTTGTTGTTTATTTGACGTATTTGTTGTTGTTGTTGTTGTTGTTGTTTATTTGACGTTGTTGTTGTTGTTGACGTTGTTGTTGTTGTTGTTGTTGTTGTTTATTTCACGTTTTTGTTGTTGTTGATGTTGTTGTTGTTGTTGTTTATTTGACGTTGTTGTTATTTATTTGACGGTGTTGTTGTTGTTGTTGTTTATTTGACGTTGTTATTGTTGTTGTTGTTTATTTGACGTTGTTGTTGTTGTTGAAGTTGTTGTTGTTGTTTATTTGATGTTGTTGTTGTTGACATGGTTATTGTGGTTTATTTCACGTTGTTGTTGTTGACGTTGTTGTTTATTTGATGTTGTTGTTGTTGTTTATTTGACGTTGTTGTTGTTGATATTGACGTTGTTGTTGTTGTTGTTTATTTGACATTGTTGTTATTGTTTATTTGACATTGTTGTCGTTGTTGACGGTGTTGTTGTTGTTGTTGTTGTTGTTGTTTATTTGACGTTGTTGTTGTTGTTGTTTATTTGACGGTGTTGTTGTTGTTGTTTATTTCACGTTGTTGTTGTTGTTGTTTATTTGACGTTGTTGTTGTTGACGTTGTTGTTATTCTTGTTTATTTGACGTTTTTGTTGTTGTTGACATTGTTGTTGTTGTTGTTGTTTATTTGACATTGTTGTTGTTGTTGTTGAGGTTGTTGTTGTTGTTGTTTATTTGACGTTGTTGTTGTTGTTTATTTGACGTTGTTGTTGTTGTTGTTGTTGACGTTGTTGTTGTTGTTGTTTATTTGACGTTGTTGTTATTGTTGACGTTGTTGTTGTTGTTTATTTGACGTTGTTGTCGTTGTTGTTTATTTGACGTTGTTGTTGTTGTTGTTTATTTGACGTTGTTGTTGTTGTTGTTGTTTCCTTGAGGTTGTTGTTGTTATTTATTTGACGTTGTTGTTGTTGTTGTTGTTGACATAGTTGTTATTATTGTTTATTTAACGTTGTTGTTGTTGTTTATTTAACATTGTTGTTGTTGTTGACGGTGTTGTTGTTGTTGTTTATTTGACATTGTTGTTGTTGTTGTTTATTTGACGTTGTTGTTGTTGTTGTTGTTGTTGTTGTTTACTTGACGTTGTTGTTGTTGTTGTTGTTTATTTGACGTTGTTGTTGTTGTTGTTGACATAGTTGTTGTTGTTGTTTATTTGACGTTGTTGTTGTTGTTGACGGTGTTGTTGCCGTTGTTGTTTATTTGACATTGTTGTTGTTGTTGACGTTGTTGTTATTGTTTATTTGACGTTGTTGTTGTTGTTGTTGTTTATTTGACGTTGTTGTTTATTTGACGTTGTTGTTGTTGTTTATTTGACGTTGTTGTTTTTGACGTTGTTGTTGTTATTGTTTATTTGACGTTGTTGTTATTGTTTATTTGACGTAGTTGTTGTTGTTGACGTTGTTGTTGTTGTTGTTGTTGTTTATTTGACATTTTTGTTGTTGTTGATGTTGTTGTTGTTTTTGTTGTTGTTTATTTGACGTTGTTGTTGTTGTTTAATTGACGTTGTTGTTTATTTGACGTTGTTGTTATTGTTGTTGTTGTTGTTGTTTATTTGACGTTGTTGTTGTTGTTGTTTATTTGACGTTGTTGTTGTTGTTGACGTTGTTGTTGTTGTTGTTGTTTATTTGACATTGTTGTTGTTGTTGACGTTGTTGTTGTTGTTTATTTGACATTGTTGTTGTTGTTGTTGTTGACGTTGTTATTGTTGATGTTTATTTGACTTTGTTGTTGTTGTTGTTGTTTATTTGACGTTGTTGTTGTTGTTGTTGTTTATTTGACGTTGTTGTTGTTGTTATTGTTTATTTGATGTTGTTGTTGTTGTTCACTTGACATTGTTATTGTTGTTGACGTTGTTCTTGTTGTTGTTTATTTGACGTTGTTGTTGTTGTTGACGTTGTTTTTGTTGTTGTTTATTTAAAGTTGTTGTTGTTGTTTATTTGACGTTGTTGTTGTTGTTTATTTGACAGTGTTGTTGTTGTTGTTGTTTATTTGACGTTGTTGTTGTTGACGTTGTTGTTGTTATTGTTTATTTGATGTTGTTGTTGTTATTGACATAGTTGTTGTTGTTGTTGGTTTTTATTTGACGTTGTTGTTGTTGTTGACGTTGTTGTTGTTGTTTATTTGACGTTGTTGTTGTTGTTTATTTGACATTGATGTTGTTGTTGACGTTGTTGTTGTTGTTTATTTGACATTGTTGTTGTTGTTGTTGTTGTTGACGTCGTTGTTGTTGTTGTTTATTTAACGTTGTTGTTGTTGTTTATTTGACGTTGTTGTTGTTGTTGTTGACTTAGTTGTTGTTGTTGTTTATTTGACGTTGTTGTTACTTATTTGACGGTGTTGTTGTTGTTGTTGTTTATTTGACGTTGTTATTGTTGTTGTTGTTTATTTGACGTTGTTGTTGTTGTTGAAGTTGTTGTTGTTGTTTATTTGATGTTGTTGTTGTTGACATGGTTATTGTGGTTTATTTCACGTTGTTGTTGTTGACGTTGTTGTTTATTTGACGTTGTTGTTGTTTATTTGACGTTGTTGTTGTTGATATTGACGTTGTTGTTGTTGTTGTTTATTTGACATTGTTGTTATTGTTTATTTGACATTGTTGTCGTTGTTGACGGTGTTGTTGTTGTTGTTGTTGTTTATTTGACGTTGTTGTTGTTGTTGTTGTTTATTTGACGGTGTTGTTGTTGTTGTTTATTTCACGTTGTTGTTGTTTATTTGACGTTGTTGTTGTTGACGTTGTTGTTATTCTTGTTTATTTGACGTTTTTGTTGTTGTTGACATTGTTGTTGTTGTTGTTGTTTATTTGACATTGTTGTTGTTGTTGTTGAGGTTGTTGTTGTTGTTGTTTATTTGACGTTGTTGTTGTTGTTTATTTGACGTTGTTGTTTTGTTGTTGTTGACGTTGTTGTTGTTGTTGTTTATTTGACGTTGTTGTTATTGTTGACGTTGTTGTTGTTGTTTATTTGACGTTGTTGTCGTTGTTGTTTATTTGACGTTGTTGTTGTTGTTTATTTGACGTTGTTGTTGTTGTTGTTGTTGTTTCCTTGAGGTTGTTGTTGTTATTTATTTGACGTTGTTGTTGTTGTTGTTGTTGACATAGTTGTTATTGTTGTTTATTTAACGTTGTTGTTGTTGTTTATTTAACATTGTTGTTGTTGACGGTGTTGTTGTTGTTGTTTATTTGACATTGTTGTTGTTGTTGTTTATTTGACGTTGTTGTTGTTGTTGTTGTTGTTGTTGTTTACTTGACGTTGTTGTTGTTGTTGTTGTTTATTTGACGTTGTTGTTGTTGTTGTTGACATAGTTGTTGTTGTTGTTTATTTGACGTTGTTGTTGTTGTTGACGGTGTTGTTGTCGTTGTTGTTTATTTGACATTGTTGTTGTTGTTGACGTTGTTGTTGTTGTTTATTTGACGTTGTTGTTGTTGTTGTTGTTGTTGTTTATTTGACGTTGTTGTTTATTTGACGTTGTTGTTGTTGTTTATTTGACGTTGTTGTTTTTGACGTTGTTGTTGTTATTGTTTATTTGACGTTGTTGTTGTTGTTTATTTGACGTAGTTATTGTTGTTGACGTTGTTGTTGTTGTTGTTGTTGTTGTTTATTTGACATTTTTGTTGTTGTTGATGTTGTTGTTGTTTTTGTTGTTGTTTATTTGACGTTGTTGTTGTTGTTTAATTGACGTTGTTGTTGTTGTTGTTTATTTGACGTTGTTGTTATTGTTGTTGTTGTTGTTTATTTGACGTTGTTGTTGTTGTTGTTTATTTGACGTTGTTGTTGTTGTTGACGTTGTTGTTGTTGTTGTTGTTTATTTGACATTGTTGTTGTTGTTGACGTTGTTGTTGTTGTTTATTTGACATTGTTGTTGTTGTTGTTGTTGACGTTGTTATTGTTGATGTTTATTTGACTTTGTTGTTGTTGTTGTTGTTGTTGTTTATTTGACATTGTTTTTGTTGTTGTTGTTTATTTGACGTTGTTGTTGTTGTTGTTATTGTTTATTTGATGTTGTTGTTGTTGTTCACTTGACATTATTATTGTTGTTGACGTTGTTCTTGTTGTTGTTTATTTGACGTTGTTGTTGTTGTTGACGTTGTTTTTGTTGTTGTTTATTTAAAGTTGTTGTTGTTGTTTATTTGACGTTGTTGTTGTTGTTTATTTGACAGTGTTGTTGTTGTTGTTGTTTATTTGACGTTGTTGTTGTTGACGTTGTTGTTGTTATTGTTTATTTGATGTTGTTGTTGTTGTTGACATAGTTGTTGTTGTTGTTGTTGTTTATTTGACGTTGTTGTTGTTGTTGACGTTGTTGTTGTTGTTTATTTGACGTTGTTGTTGTTGTTTATTTGACATTGATGTTGTTGTTGACGTTGTTGTTGTTGTTTATTTGACATTGTTGTTGTTGTTGTTGTTGACGTCGTTGTTGTTGTTGTTTATTTAACGTTGTTGTTGTTGTTTATTTGACGTTGATGTTGTTGTTGTTGACTTAGTTGTTGTTGTTGTTTATTTGACGTTGTTGTTGTTGTTTATTTGACGTTGTTGTTGTTGTTGTTTATTTGACGTTGTTGTTGTTTATTTGACGTTGTTGTTGTTGATTATTTGACGTTGTTGTTATTGTTATTGTTTATTTGACGTTGTTGTTGTTGTTTATTTGACGTACTTGTTGTTGTTTATTTGACGTTTTTGTTGTTGTTGATGTTGTTGTTGTTTTGTTGTTGTTTATTTGACGTTGTTGTTGTTGTTGTTGTTGACGTTGTTGTTGTTGTTGTTTAGTTGACGTTGTTGTTGTTATTTATTTGACATTGTTGTTGTTGTTATTGTTTATTTGACGTTGTTGTTGTTGTTTATTTGATGTTGTTGTTGTTGTTGACGTTGTTATTGTTTATTTGACGTTGTTATTGTTGTTGACGTTGTTGTTGTTGTTGTTGTTTATTTGACGTTGTTGTTGTTGTTCTTTACTTGACGTTATTGTTGTTGTTGTTGTTGTTTATTTGACGTTGTTGTTGTTGTTTACTTGATGTTGTTTTTATTGACGTTGTTGTTGTTGTTGTTTATTTGACGTTGTTGTTGTTGTTGTTGACATAGTTGTTGTTGTTGTTTATTTGACGTTGTTATTGTTGTTATTTATTTAACATTGTTGTTGTTGTTGACGGTGTTGTTGTTGTTGTTTATTTGACATTGTTGTTGTTTTTGACGTTGTTGTTGTTGTTTATTTGACGTTGTTGTTGTTGTTGTTTACTTGACGTTGTTGTTGTTATTGACATTGTTGTTGTTGTTTATTTGACGTTGTTGTTGTTGTTGTTTATTTGGCATTGTTGTTGTTGTTGACATAGTTGTTGTTGTTGTTTATTTGACGTTGTTGTTGTTGTTGTTTATTTGACGTAGTTGTTGGTGTTGACGGTGTTGTTGTTGTTGTTATTGTTGTTGTTGTTTATTTGAAATTGTTGTTGTTGTTGTTGACGTTGTTGTTGTTGTTTATTTGACGTTGTTGTTGTTTATTTGAAGTTGTTGTTGTTGTTTAGTTGGCGTTGTTATTGTTGACGTTGTTGTTGTTGTTGTTGTTGTTGTTGTTATTGTATATTTGACGTTGTTGTTGTTGTTTATTTGACGTAGTTGTTGTTGTTGTTGTTTTCGTTGTGTTTATTTGACGTTGTTGTTGTTGTTTAATTGACGTTGTTGTTGTTGTTGTTGTTTATTTGACGTTGTTGTTGTTGTTGTTGTTGTTGTTGTTATTGTTGTTGTTGTTGTTTATTTGACGTTGTTGTTGTTTATTGACGTTGTTGTTGTTGTTGTTGTTTATTTGACGTTTTTGTTGTTGTTGATGTTGTTGTTGTTTTTGTTGTTGTTTATTTGACGTTGTTGTTGTTGTTTAATTGACGTTGTTGTTGTTGTTATTTATTTGACGTTGTTGTTGTTATTGACGTTATTGTTGTTGTTGTTGTT
Source organism: Vicia faba (assembly GCA_948472305.1). NCBI lineage: Eukaryota > Viridiplantae > Streptophyta > Magnoliopsida > Fabales > Fabaceae > Vicia > Vicia faba. The sequence goes on along the minus strand of OX451739.1, from coordinate 385,568,286 downwards.
TATTTGACGTTGTTGTTGTTATTTATTTGACATTGTTGTTGTTGGTATTGTTTATTTGCGTTGTTGTTGTTGTTGTTGTTGTTGTTGTTGTTGACGTTGTTGTTGTTGTTGTTTATTTGACGTTGTTGTTGTTGTTGACGTTGTTGTTGTTGTTGTTTATTTGACATTGTTGTTGTTGTTGTTGTTGTTTACTTGACGTTGTTGTTTTTGTTGTTGTTTATTTGACGTTGTTGTTGTTGTTGTTGTTTACTTGACGTTGTTGTTGTTATTGACGTTGTTGTTGTTGTTTATTTGACGTTGTTGTTGTTGTTGACATAGTTGTTGTTGTTGTTTATTTGACGTTCTTGTTGTTGTTTATTTGACATTGTTGTTGTTGTTGACGGTGTTATTGTTGTTGTTGTTTATGTGACATTGTTGTTGTTGTTGTTGTTTATTTGACGTTGTTGTTGTTGTTTATTTGACGTTGTTGTTGACATAGTTGTTGTTGTTGTTTACTTGACGTTGTTGTTGTTATTGACGTTGTTGCTATTATTGACGTTGTTGTTGTTGTTTTTTATTTGACGTTGTTGTTGTTGTTTATTTGACGTTGTTGTTGTTGTTGACATAGTTGTTGTTGTTGTTTATTTGACGTTGTTGTTGTTGTTGTTGTTTATTTGACGTAGTTGTTGTTGTCGACGTTGTTGTTGTTGTTGTTGTTTATTTGACATTGTTGTTGTTGTTGTTGTTGTTGACGTTGTTGTTGTTGTTTATTTGACGTTGTTGTTGTTTATTTGACGTTGTTGTTGTTGTTATTGTTTATTTAACGTTGTTGTTGTTGTTTATTTGACGTAGTTGTTGTTGTTGATGTTATTGTTGTTGTTGTTTATTTGACGTTTTTGTTGTTGTTGATATTGTTGTTGTTTTTGTTGTTGTTTATTTGACGTTGTTGTTGTTGTTGACGTTGTTGTTATTCTTGTTTATTTGACGTTTTTGTTGTTGTTGACATAGTTGTTGTTGTTGTTGTTTATTTGACGTTGTTGTTGTTGTTGAGGTTGTTGTGGTTGTTGTTGTTTATTTGACGTTGTTGTTATTGTTTATTTGACGTTGTTGTTGTTGTTGACGTTGTATTTGTTGTTGTTTATTTGACGTTGTTGTTATTGTTGACGTTGCTGTTGTTGTTGTTTATTTGACGTTGTTGTTGTTGTTGTTGTTTATTTGACGTTGTTGTTGTTGTTTTTGTTTACTTGACGTTGTTGTTGTTGTTGTTTATTTGATGTTGTTGTTGTTATTGACATAGTTGTTGTCTTTGTTTATTTGACGTTGTTGTTGTTGTTGTTTATTTGACATTGTTGTTGTTGTTGACGGTGTTGTTGTTGTTGTTTATTTGACATTGTTGTTGTTGTTGTTGTTTATTTGACGTTGTTGTTGTTGTTGTTTACTTGACGTTGTTGTTTTTGTTGTTTATTTGACGTTGTTGTTGTTGATGTTGACATAGTTGTTGTTGTTATTTATTTGACGTTGTTGTTATTGTTGTTGTTTATTTGACATTGTTGTTGTTGTTGACGGTGTTGTTGTCGTTGTTGTTTATTTGACATTGTTGTTGTTGTTGTTGACGTTGTTGTTGTTGTTGTTTATTTGACGTTGTTGTTGTTGTTTATTTGACGTTGTTGTTGTTTATTTGGCGTTGTTATTGTTGTTTATTTGACGTTGTTGTTGTTGACGCTGTTGTTGTTATTGTTTATTTGACGGTGTTTTTGTTTATTTGACGTAGTTATTGTTGTTAACGTTGTTGTTGTTGTTGTTTATTTGACGTTTTTGTTGTTGTTGATGTTGTTGTTGTTTTTGTTGTTGTTTATTTAACGTTGTTGTTGTTGTTTAATTGACGTTGTTGTTGTTGTTGTTTATTTGACGTTGTTGTTGTTGTTGTTATTGGTTTTGTTGTTTATTTGACGTTGTTGTTGTTGTTGTTTATTTGACGTTGTTGTTGTTGTTGTTGTTTATTTGACGTTGTTGTTGTTGTTGACGTTGTTGTTGTTGTTGTTTATTTGACGTTTTTGTTGTTGTTAATGGTGTTGTTGTTGTTTATTTGACGTTGTTGTTATTTATTTGACGGTGTTGTTGTTGTTGTTGTTTATTTGACGTTGTTATTGTTGTTGTTGTTTATTTGACGTTGTTATTGGTGTTGACGTTGTTGTTGTTGTTGTTTATTTGATGTTGTTGTTGTTGACATGGTTGTTGTGGTTTATTTCACGTTGTTGTTGTTGACGTTGTTGTTTATTTGACGTTGTTGTTGTTTATTTGACGTTGTTGTTGTTGTTATTGACGTTGTTGTTGTTGTTGTTTATTTGACGTTGTTGTTATTGTTTATTTGACATTGTTGTTGTTGTTGACGGTGTTGTTGTTGTTGTTGTTTATTTGACGTTGTTGTTGTTGTTGTTTATTTGACGGTGTTGTTGTTGTTGTTTATTTGACGTTGTTATTGTTGACGTTGTTGTTATTCTTGTTTATTTGACGTTTTTGTTATTGTTGACATAGTTGTTGTTGTTGTTGTTTATTTGACGTTGTTGTTGTTGAGGTTGTTGTTGTTGTTGTTGTTTATTTGACGTTGTTGTTGTTGTTTATTTGACGTTGTTGTTGTTGTTGTTGACGTTGTTGTTGTTGTTGTTGTTTATTTGGCGTTGTTGTTATTGTTGACGTTGCTGTTGTTGTTGTTTATTTGACGTTGTTGTCGTTGTTGTTTATTTGACGTTGTTGTTGTTGTTTTTTATTTGACGTTGTTGTTGTTGTTGTTGTTGTTGTTGTTTCCTTGAGGTTGTTGTTGTTGTTTATTTGACGTTGTTGTTGTTGTTGTTGTTGACATAGTTGTTGTTGTTGTTTATTTAACGTTGTTGTTGTTGTTTATTTAACATTGTTGTTGTTGACGGTGTTGTTGTTGTTGTTGTTTATTTGACATTGTTGTTGTTGTTGTTGTTGTTTATTTGACGTTGTTGTTGTTGTTGTTGACATAGTTGTAGTTGTTGTTTATTTAACGTTGTTGTTGTTGCTGTTTATTTGACATTGTTGTTGTTGTTGACGGTGTTGTTAATGTTGTTGTTTATTTGACATTGTTGTTGTTTTTGACGTTGTTGTTGTTGTTTATTTGACGTTGTTGTTGTTGTTGTTTACTTGACGTTGTTGTTGTTATTGACGTTGTTGTTGTTGTTTATTTGACGTTGTTGTTGTTGACGGTGTTGTTGTTGTTGTTGTTTATTTGACATTGTTGTTGTTGTTGTTGACGTTGTTGTTGTTGTTTATTTGACGTTGTTGTTGTTTATTTGACGTTGTTGTTGTGGTTTATTTGACGTTGTTGTTGTTGACGTTGTTGTTGTTGTTATTGTATATTTGACGTTGTTGTTGTTGTTGTTTATTTAACGTAGTTGTTGATGTTGTTGTTTTCGTTGTGTTTATTTGACGTTGTTGTTGTTGTTTAATTGACGTTGTTGTTGTTGTTGTTGTTGTTGTTGTTTATTTGACGTTGTTGTTGTTGTTGTTTATTTGACGTTGTTGTTGTTTTTTATTTGAAGTTGTTGTTGTTGTTGTTTATTTGATGTTTTTGTTGTTGTTGATGTTGTTGTTGTTTTTTGTTGTTGTTTATTTGACGTTGTTGTTGTTGTTGACGTTATTGTTGTTGTTGTTTATTTGACGTTGTTGTTGTTGTTGTTGTTGTTGTTGTTTACTTGACGTTGTTGTTGTTGTTGTTGTTTATTTGACGTTGTTGTTGTTGTTGTTGACATAGTTGTTGTTGTTGTTGACGGTGTTGTTGTCGTTGTTGTTTATTTGACATTGTTGTTGTTGTTGACGTTGTTGTTGTTGTTGTTGTTTATTTGACGTTGTTGTTTATTTGACGTTGTTGTTGTTGTTTATTTGACGTTGTTGTTTTTGACGTTGTTGTTGTTATTGTTTATTTGACGTTGTTGTTATTGTTTATTTGACGTAGTTGTTGTTGTTGACGTTGTTGTTGTTGTTGTTGTTTATTTGACGTTTTTGTTGTTGTTGATGTTGTTGTTGTTGTTTATTTGACGTTGTTGTTGTTGTTTAATTGTCGTTGTTGTTGTTGTTGTTGTTTATTTGACGTTATTGTTATTGTTGTTGTTGTTGTTTATTTGACGTTGTTCTTGTTGTTGTTGTTGTTGACGTTGTTGTTGTTGTTGTTTATTTGACGTTGTTGTTGTTTATTTGACATTGTTGTTGTTGTTGACGTTGTTGTTGTTGTTTATTTGACATTGTTGTTGTTGTTGTGGTGGCGTTGTTGTTGTTGATGTTTATTTGACTTTGTTGTTGTTGTTGTTGTTGTTTATTTGACGTTGTTGTTATTGTTGTTGTTTATTTGACGTTGTTGTTGTTGTTATTGTTTATTTGATGTTGTTGTTGTTGTTCACTTGACGTTGTTGTTGTTGTTGACGTTGTTCTTGTTGTTGTTTATTTGACGTTGTTGTTGTTGTTGACTTTGTTTTTGTTGTTGTTTATTTAAAGTTGTTGTTGTTGTTTATTTGACGTTGTTGTTGTTGTTTATTTGACAGTGTTGTTGTTGTTGTTGTTGTTTATTTGACGTTGTTGTTGTTATTGTTTATTTGACGTTGTTGTTGTTGTTGACATAGTTGTTGTTGTTGTTGTTTATTTGACGTTGTTGTTGTTGTTGACGTTGTTGTTGTTGTTTATTTGATGTTGTTGTTGTTGTTGTTTATTTGACATTGATGTTGTTGTTGACGTTGTTGTTGTTGTTTATTTGACATTGTTGTTGTTGTTGTTGACGTTGTTGTTGTTGTTGTTTATTTAACGTTGTTGTTGTTGTTTATTTGACGTTGTTGTTGTTGTTGTTGACTTAGTTGTTGTTGTTGTTTATTTGACGTTGTTGTTGTTGTTTATTTGACGTTGTTGTTGTTGTTTATTTGACGTTGTTGTTGTTTATTTGACGTTGTTGTTGTTGATTATTTGACGTTGTTGTTGTTGTTGTTTATTTGACGTAGTTGTTGTTGTTTATTTGACGTTTTTGTTGTTGTTGATGTTGTTGTTGTTTTGTTGTTGTTTATTTGACGTTGTTGTTGTTGTTGTTGTTGACGTTGTTGTTGTTGTTGTTTATTTGACGTTGTTGTTGTTATTTATTTGACATTGTTGTTGTTGTTATTGTTTATTTGACGTTGTTGTTGTTGTTTATTTGATGTTGTTGTTGTTGTTGACGTTGTTATTGTTTATTTGACGTTGTTGTTGTTGTTGACGTTGTTGTTGTTGTTGTTGTTTATTTGACGTTGTTGTTGTTGTTCTTTACTTGACGTTATTGTTGTTGTTGTTGTTGTTTATTTGACGTTGTTGTTGTTGTTGTTTACTTGATGTTGTTGTTATTGACGTTGTTGTTGTTGTTGTTTATTTGACGTTGTTGTTGTTCTTGTTGACATAGTTGTTGTTGTTGTTTATTTGACGTTGTTGTTGTTGCTGTTTATTTAACATTGTTGTTGTTGTTGACGGTGTTGTTGTTGTTGTTTATTTGACATTGTTGTTGTTTTTGACGTTGTTGTTGTTTATTTGACGTTGTTGTTGTTGTTGTTTACTTGACGTTGTTGTTGTTATTGACATTGTTGTTGTTGTTGTTTATTTGACGTTGTTGTTGTTGTTGTTTATTTGACATTGTTGTTGTTGTTGACATAGTTGTTGTTGTTGTTTATTTGACGTTGTTGTTGTTTATTTGACGTAGTTATTGTTGTTGACGGTGTTGTTGTTGTTGTTATTGTTGTTGTTGTTTATTTGACATTGTTGTTGTTGTTGTTGACGTTGTTGTTGTTGTTTATTTGACGTTGTTGTTGTTTATTTGATGTTGTTGTTGTTTATTTGACGTTGTTGTTGTTAACGTTGTTGTTGTTGTTGTTATTGTATATTTGACGTTGTTGTTCTTGTTTATTTGACGTAGTTGTTGTTGTTGTTGTTGTTTTCATTGTGTTTATTTGACGTTGTTGTTGTTGTTTAATTGACGTTGTTGTTGTTGTTGTTGTTTATTTGACGTTGTTGTTATTGTTGTTATTGTTGTTGTTGTTGTTTATTTGACGTTGTTGTTGTTTATTGACGTTGTTGTTGTTGTTGTTTATTTGACGTTTTTGTTGTTGATGATGTTGTTGTTGTTTTTGTTATTGTTTATTTGACGTTGTTGTTGTTGTTTAATTGACGTTGTTATTGTTGTTGTTGTTGTTGTTGTTGTTTATTTGACGTTGTTGTTGTTGTTTATTTGACGTTGTTATTGTTGTTGTTGTTGTTGTTGTTGTTTACTTGCCGTTGTTGTTGTTATTGACGTTGTTGTTGTTATTGACATTGTTGTTGTTGTTTTTTATTTGACGTTGTTGTTGTTGTTTATTTGACGTTGTTGTTGTTGTTGACATAGTTGTTGTTGTTGTTTATTTGACGTTGTTGTTGTTGTTTATTTGACGTAGTTGTTGTTGTCGACGTTGTTGTTGTTGTTGTTTATTTGACATTGTTGTTGTTGTTGTTGACGCTGTTGTTGTTGTTTATTTGACGTTGTTGTTGTTGTTTATTTGACGTTGTTGTTGTTGTTTATTTGACGTTGTTGTTGTTATTGTTTATTTAACGTTGTTGTTGTTGTTTATTTGACGTTGTTGTTGTTGTTTAATTGACGTTGTTGTTGTTGTTGTTGTTTATTTGACGTTGTTGTTATTGTTGTTGTTGTTGTTTATTTGACGTTGTTCTTGTTTTTGTTTATTTGACGTTGTTGTTGTTGTTGACGTTGTTGTTGTTGTTGTTGTTTATTTGACGTTGTTGTTGTTTATTTGACATTGTTGTTGTTGTTGACGTTGTTGTTGTTGTTTATTTGACATTGTTGTTGTTGTTGTTGTGACGTTGTTGTTGTTGATGTTTATTTGACTTTGTTGTTGTTGTTGTTGTTGTTGTTGTTGTTTATTTGACGTTGTTGTTATTGTTGTTGTTTATTTGACGTTGTTGTTGTTGTTATTGTTTATTTGATGTTGTTGTTGTTGTTCACTTGACGTTGTTGTTGTTGTTGACGTTGTTCTTGTTGTTGTTTATTTGACGTTGTTGTTGTTGTTGACTTTGTTTTTGTTGTTGTTTATTTAAAGTTGTTGTTGTTGTTTATTTGACGTTGTTGTTGTTGTTTATTTGACAGTGTTGTTGTTGTTGTTGTTGTTGTTGTTGTTTATTTGACGTTGTTGTTGTTGACGTTGTTGTTGTTATTGTTTATTTGACGTTGTTGTTGTTGTTGACATAGTTGTTGTTGTTGTTGTTTATTTGACGTTGTTGTTGTTGACGTTGTTGTTGTTGTTTATTTGATGTTGTTGTTGTTGTTGTTTATTTGACATTGATGTTGTTGTTGACGTTGTTGTTGTTGTTTATTTGACATTGTTGTTGTTGTTGTTGACGTTGTTGTTGTTGTTGTTTATTTAACGTTGTTGTTGTTGTTTATTTGACGTTGTTGTTGTTGTTGTTGACTTAGTTGTTGTTGTTGTTTATTTGACGTTGTTGTTGTTGTTTATTTGACGTTGTTGTTGTTGTTTATTTGACGTTGTTGTTGTTTATTTGACGTTGTTGTTGTTGATTATTTGACGTTGTTGTTGTTGATGTTGTTGTTATTGTTATTGTTTATTTGACGTTGTTGTTGTTGTTGTTTATATGACGTAGTTGTTGTTGTTTATTTGACGTTTTTGTTGTTGTTGATGTTGTTGTTGTTTTGTTGTTGTTTATTTGACGTTGTTGTTGTTGTTGTTGTTGACGTTGTTGTTGTTGTTGTTTATTTGACGTTGTTGTTGTTGATGTTGACATAGTTGTTGTTGTTATTTATTTGACGTTGTTGTTATTGTTGTTGTTTATTTGACATTGTTGTTGTTGTTGACGGTGTTGTTGTCGTTGTTGTTTATTTGACATTGTTATTGTTGTTGACGTTGTTGTTGTTGTTGTTTATTTGACGTTGTTGTTGTTGTTTATTTGACGTTGTTGTTGTTTATTTGGCGTTGTTATTGTTGTTTATTTGACGTTGTTGTTGTTGACGCTGTTGTTGTTATTGTTTATTTGACGGTGTTGTTGTTTATTTGACGTAGTTATTGTTGTTAACGTTGTTGTTGTTGTTGTTGTTGTTTATTTGACGTTTTTGTTGTTGTTGATGTTGTTGTTGTTTTTGTTGTTGTTTATTTAACGTTGTTGTTGTTGTTTAATTGACGTTGTTGTTGTTGTTGTTTATTTGACGTTGTTGTTGTTGTTGTTATTGGTTTTGTTGTTTATTTGACGTTGTTGTTGTTGTTGTTTATTTGACGTTGTTGTTGTTGTTGTTGTTTATTTGACGTTGTTGTTGTTGTTGACGTTGTTGACGTTGTTGTTGTTTATTTGACGTTTTTGTTGTTGTTAATGGTGTTGTTGTTGTTTATTTGACGTTGTTGTTATTTATTTGACGGTGTTGTTGTTGTTGTTGTTTATTTGACGTTGTTATTGTTGTTGTTGTTTATTTGACGTTGTTGTTGGTGTTGACGTTGTTGTTGTTGTTGTTTATTTGATGTTGTTGTTGTTGACATGGTTGTTGTGGTTTATTTCACGTTGTTGTTGTTGACGTTGTTGTTTATTTGACGTTGTTGTTGTTTATTTGACGTTGTTGTTGTTGTTATTGACGTTGTTGTTGTTGTTGTTTATTTGACGTTGTTGTTATTGTTTATTTGACATTGTTGTTGTTGTTGACGGTGTTGTTGTTGTTGTTGTTTATTTGACGTTGTTGTTGTTGTTGTTTATTTGACGGTGTTGTTGTTGTTGTTTATTTGACGTTGTTGTTGTTGACGTTGTTGTTATTCTTGTTTATTTGACGTTTTTGTTGTTGTTGACATAGTTGTTGTTGTTGTTGTTTATTTGACGTTGTTGTTGTTGAGGTTGTTGTTGTTGTTGTTGTTTATTTGACGTTGTTGTTGTTGTTTATTTGACGTTGTTGTTATTGTTGTTGACGTTGTTGTTGTTGTTGTTTATTTGGCGTTGTTGTTATTGTTGACGTTGCTGTTGTTGTTGTTTATTTGACGTTGTTGTCGTTGTTGTTTATTTGACGTTGTTGTTGTTGTTTTTTATTTGACGTTGTTGTTGTTGTTGTTGTTGTTGTTTCCTTGAGGTTGTTGTTGTTGTTTATTTGACGTTGTTGTTGTTGTTGTTGACATAGTTGTTGTTGTTGTTTATTTAACGTTGTTGTTGTTGTTTATTTAACATTGTTGTTGTTGTTGACGGTGTTGTTGTTGTTGTTGTTTATTTGACATTGTTGTTGTTGTTGTTGTTGTTTATTTGACGTTGTTGTTGTTGTTGTTGACATAGTTGTAGTTGTTGTTTATTTGACGTTGTTGTTGTTGCTGTTTATTTGACATTGTTGTTGTTGTTGACGGTGTTGTTAATGTTGTTGTTTATTTGACATTGTTGTTGTTTTTGACGTTGTTGTTGTTGTTTATTTGACGTTGTTGTTGTTGTTGTTTACTTGACGTTGTTGTTGTTATTGACGTTGTTGTTGTTGTTGTTTATTTGACGTTGTTGTTGTTGACGGTGTTGTTGTTGTTGTTGTTTATTTGACATTGTTGTTGTTGTTGTTGACGTTGTTGTTGTTTATTTGACGTTGTTGTTGTGGTTTATTTGACGTTGTTGTTGTTGACGTTGTTGTTGTTGTTATTGTATATTTGACGTTGTTGTTGTTGTTGTTTATTTAACGTAGTTGTTGTTGTTGTTGTTTTCGTTGTGTTTATTTGACGTTGTTGTTGTTGTTTAATTGACGTTGTTGTTGTTGTTGTTGTTGTTGTTGTTTATTTGACGTTGTTGTTGTTGTTGTTTATTTGACGTTGTTGTTGTTTTTTATTTGAAGTTGTTGTTGTTGTTGTTTATTTGATGTTTTTGTTGTTGTTGATGTTGTTGTTGTTTTTTGTTGTTGTTTATTTGACGTTGTTGTTGTTGACGTTGTTGTTGTTGTTGTTTATTTGACGTTGTTGTTGTTGTTGTTGTTGTTTACTTGACGTTGTTGTTGTTGTTGTTTATTTGACGTTGTTGTTGTTGTTGTTGACATAGTTGTTGTTGTTGTTGACGGTGTTGTTGTCGTTGTTGTTTATTTGACATTGTTGTTGTTGTTGACGTTGTTGTTGTTGTTGTTGTTTATTTGACGTTGTTGTTTATTTGACGTTGTTGTTGTTGTTTATTTGACGTTGTTGTTTTTGACTATGTTGTTGTTATTGTTTATTTGACGTTGTTGTTATTGTTTATTTGACGTAGTTGTTGTTGTTGACGTTGTTGTTGTTGTTGTTGTTTATTTGACGTTTTTGTTGTTGTTGATGTTGTTGTTGTTGTTTATTTGACGTTGTTGTTGTTGTTTAATTGACGTTGTTGTTGTTGTTGTTGTTTATTTGACGTTGTTGTTATTGTTGTTGTTGTTGTTTATTTGACGTTGTTCTTGTTGTTGTTGTTGTTGACGTTGTTGTTGTTGTTGTTGTTTATTTGACGTTGTTGTTGTTTATTTGACATTGTTGTTGTTGTTGACGTTGTTGTTGTTGTTTATTTGACATTGTTGTTGTTGTTGTTGTGACGTTGTTGTTGTTGATGTTTATTTGACTTTGTTGTTGTTGTTGTTGTTTATTTGACGTTGTTGTTATTGTTGTTGTTTATTTGACGTTGTTGTTGTTGTTATTGTTTATTTGATGTTGTTGTTGTTGTTCACTTGACGTTGTTGTTGTTGTTGACGTTGTTGTTGTTGTTGTTTATTTGACGTTGTTGTTGTTGTTGACTTTGTTTTTGTTGTTGTTTATTTAAAGTTGTTGTTGTTGTTTATTTGACGTTGTTGTTGTTGTTTATTTGACAGTGTTGTTGTTGTTGTTGTTTATTTGACGTTGTTGTTGTTATTGTTTATTTGACGTTGTTGTTGTTGTTGACATAGTTGTTGTTGTTGTTGTTTATTTGACGTTGTTGTTGTTGTTGACGTTGTTGTTGTTGTTTATTTGATGTTGTTGTTGTTGTTGTTTATTTGACATTGATGTTGTTGTTGACGTTGTTGTTGTTGTTTATTTGACATTGTTGTTGTTGTTGTTGACGTTGTTGTTGTTGTTTATTTAACGTTGTTGTTGTTGTTTATTTGACGTTGTTGTTGTTGTTGTTGACTTAGTTGTTGTTGTTGTTTATTTGACGTTGTTGTTGTTGTTTATTTGACGTTGTTGTTGTTGTTTATTTGACGTTGTTGTTGTTTATTTGACGTTGTTGTTGTTGATTATTTGACGTTGTTGTTGTTGTTTATTTGACGTAGTTGTTGTTGTTTATTTGACGTTTTTGTTGTTGTTGTTTTGTTGTTGTTTATTTGACGTTGTTGTTGTTGTTGTTGTTGTTGACGTTGTTGTTGTTGTTGTTTATTTGACGTTGTTGTTGTTATTTATTTGACATTGTTGTTGTTGTTATTGTTTATTTGACGTTGTTGTTGTTGTTTATTTGATGTTGTTGTTGTTGTTGACGTTGTTATTGTTTATTTGACGTTGTTGTTGTTGTTGACGTTGTTGTTGTTGTTGTTGTTTATTTGACGTTGTTGTTGTTGTTCTTTACTTGACGTTATTGTTGTTGTTGTTGTTGTTTATTTGACGTTGTTGTTGTTGTTGTTTACTTGATGTTGTTGTTATTGACGTTGTTGTTGTTGTTGTTTATTTGACGTTGTTGTTGTTCTTGTTGACATAGTTGTTGTTGTTGTTTATTTGACGTTGTTGTTGTTGCTGTTTATTTAACATTGTTGTTGTTGTTGACGGTGTTGTTGTTGTTGTTTATTTGACATTGTTGTTGTTTTTGACGTTGTTGTTGTTTATTTGACGTTGTTGTTGTTGTTGTTTACTTGACGTTGTTGTTGTTATTGACATTGTTGTTGTTGTTGTTTATTTGACGTTGTTGTTGTTGTTGTTTATTTGACATTGTTGTTGTTGTTGACATAGTTGTTGTTGTTGTTTATTTGACGTTGTTGTTGTTTATTTGACGTAGTTATTGTTGTTGACGGTGTTGTTGTTGTTGTTATTGTTGTTGTTGTTTATTTGACATTGTTGTTGTTGTTGTTGACGTTGTTGTTGTTGTTTATTTGACGTTGTTGTTGTTTATTTGATGTTGTTGTTGTTTATTTGACGTTGTTGTTGTTAACGTTGTTGTTGTTGTTGTTATTGTATATTTGACGTTGTTGTTGTTGTTTATTTGACGTAGTTGTTGTTGTTGTTGTTTTCATTGTGTTTATTTGACGTTGTTGTTGTTGTTTAATTGACGTTGTTGTTGTTGTTGTTTATTTGACGTTGTTGTTATTGTTGTTATTGTTGTTGTTGTTGTTTATTTGACGTTGTTGTTGTTTATTGACGTTGTTGTTGTTGTTGTTTATTTGACGTTTTTGTTGTTGATGATGTTGTTGTTGTTTTTGTTATTGTTTATTTGACGTTGTTGTTGTTGTTTAATTGACGTTGTTATTGTTGTTGTTGTTGTTGTTGTTGTTGTTTATTTGACGTTGTTGTTGTTGTTTATTTGACGTTGTTATTGTTGTTGTTGTTGTTGTTGTTGTTGTTGTTTACTTGCCGTTGTTGTTGTTATTGACGTTGTTGTTGTTATTGACATTGTTGTTGTTGTTTTTTATTTGACGTTGTTGTTGTTGTTTATTTGACGTTGTTGTTGTTGTTGACATAGTTGTTGTTGTTGTTTATTTGACGTTGTTGTTGTTGTTTATTTGACGTAGTTGTTGTTGTCGACGTTGTTGTTGTTGTTGTTGTTTATTTGACATTGTTGTTGTTGTTGTTGACGCTGTTGTTGTTGTTTATTTGACGTTGTTGTTGTTGTTTATTTGACGTTGTTGTTGTTGTTTATTTGACGTTGTTGTTGTTATTGTTTATTTAACGTTGTTGTTGTTGTTTATTTGACGTTGTTGTTGTTGTTTAATTGACGTTGTTGTTGTTGTTGTTGTTTATTTGACGTTGTTGTTATTGTTGTTGTTGTTGTTTATTTGACGTTGTTCTTGTTTTTGTTTATTTGACGTTGTTGTTGTTGTTGACGTTGTTGTTGTTGTTGTTGTTTATTTGACGTTGTTGTTGTTTATTTGACATTGTTGTTGTTGTTGACGTTGTTGTTGTTGTTTATTTGACATTGTTGTTGTTGTTGTTGTGACGTTGTTGTTGTTGATGTTTATTTGACTTTGTTGTTGTTGTTGTTGTTGTTGTTTATTTGACGTTGTTGTTATTGTTGTTGTTTATTTGACGTTGTTGTTGTTATTGTTTATTTGATGTTGTTGTTGTTGTTCACTTGACGTTGTTGTTGTTGTTGACGTTGTTCTTGTTGTTGTTTATTTGACGTTGTTGTTGTTGTTGACTTTGTTTTTGTTGTTGTTTATTTAATGTTGTTGTTGTTGTTTATTTGACGTTGTTGTTGTTGTTGTTTATTTGACAGTGTTGTTGTTGTTGTTGTTGTTGTTGTTTATTTGACGTTGTTGTTGTTGACGTTGTTGTTGTTATTGTTTATTTGACGTTGTTGTTGTTGTTGACATAGTTGTTGTTGTTGTTGTTTATTTGACGTTGTTGTTGTTGTTGACGTTGTTGTTGTTGTTTATTTGATGTTGTTGTTGTTGTTGTTTATTTGACATTGATGTTGTTGTTGACGTTGTTGTTGTTGTTTATTTGACATTGTTGTTGTTGTTGTTGACGTTGTTGTTGTTGTTGTTTATTTAACGTTGTTGTTGTTGTTTATTTGACGTTGTTGTTGTTGTTGTTGACTTAGTTGTTGTTGTTGTTTATTTGACGTTGTTGTTGTTGTTTATTTGACGTTGTTGTTGTTGTTTATTTGACGTTGTTGTTGTTTATTTGACGTTGTTGTTGTTGATTATTTGACGTTGTTGTTGTTGATGTTGTTGTTATTGTTATTGTTTATTTGACGTTGTTGTTGTTGTTGTTTATATGACGTAGTTGTTGTTGTTTATTTGACGTTTTTGTTGTTGTTGATGTTGTTGTTGTTTTGTTGTTGTTTATTTGACGTTGTTGTTGTTGTTGTTGACGTTGTTGTTGTTGTTGTTTATTTGACGTTGTTGTTGTTATTTATTTGACATTGTTGTTGTTGTTATTGTTTATTTGACGTTGTTGTTGTTTATTTGATGTTGTTGTTGTTGTTGACGTTGTTATTGTTTATTTGACGTTGTTATTGTTGACGTTGTTGTTGTTGTTGTTGTTTATTTGACGTTGTTGTTGTTGTTGACGTTGTATTTGTTGTTGTTTATTTGACGTTGTCGTTATTGTTGACGTTGTATTTGTTGTGTTTATTTGACGTTGTTGTTGTTGTTTACTTGACGTTGTTGTTGTTGTTTATTTGACGTTGTTGTTGTTGACATAGTTGTTGTCTTTGTTTATTTGACATTGTTGTTGTTGTTGTTTATTTGACATTGTTGTTGTTGACGGTGTTGTTGTTGTTGTTTATTTGACATTGTTGTTGTTGTTGTTTATTTGACGTTGTTGTTGTTGTTGTTGTTGTTTACTTGACGTTGTTGTTGTTGTTGTTGTTGTTTATTTGACGTTGTTGTTGTTAGTGTTGACATAGTTGTTGTTGTTGTTTATTTGACGTTGTTGTTATTGTTGTTGTTTATTTGACATTGTTGTTGTTGTTGACGGTGTTGTTGTCGTTGTTGTTTATTTGACATTGTTGTTGTTGTTGTTGTTGACGTTGTTGTTGTTGTTTATTTGACGTTGTTGTTGTTGTTGTTGTTTAGTTGACGTTGTTGTTGTTTATTTGGCGTTGTTATTGTTGTTTATTTGACGTTGTTGTTGTTGACGTTGTTGTTGTTATTGTTTATTTGACGTTGTTGTTGTTTATTTGACGTAGTTATTGTTGTTGACGTTGTTGTTGTTGTTGTTTATTTGACGTTTTTGTTGTTGTTGATGTTGTTGTTTTTGTTGTTGTTTATTTGACGTTGTTGTTGTTGTTTAATTGACGTTGTTGTTATTGTTGTTGTTTATTTGACGTTGTTGTTGTTATTATTGGTTTTGTTGTTTATTTGACGTTGTTGTTGTTGTTTATTTGACGTTGTTGTTGTTGTTTAATTGACGTTGTTGTTGTTGTTGTTGTTTATTTGACGTTGTTGTTGTTGTTATGGGTTTTGTTGTTTATTTGACGTTGTTGTTGTTGTTTATTTGACGTTGTTGTTGTTGTTGTTGTTTATTTGACGTTGTTGTTGTTGTTGACGTTGTTGTTGTTGTTGTTGTTTATTTGACGTTTTTGTTGTTGTTGATGTTGTTGTTGTTGTTGTTTGTTTGACGTTGTTGTTATTTATTTGACGGTGTTGTTGTTGTTGTTGTTGTTTATTTGACGTTGTTATTGTTGTTTTTGTTTATTTGACGTTGTTGTTGTTGTTGACGTTGTTGTTGTTGTAGTTTATTTGATGTTGTTGTTGTTGACATGGTTGTTGTGGTTTATTTCACGTTGTTGTTGTTGACGTTGTTGTTTATTTGATGTTGTTGTTGTTGTTTATTTGACGTTGTTGTTGTTGTTATTGATGTTGTTGTTGTTGTTGTTTATTTGACGTTGTTGTTATTGTTTATTTGACATTGTTGTTGTTGTTGACGGTGTTGTTGTTGTTGTTATTGTTGTTGATGTCTATTTGACGTTGTTGTTGTTGTTGTTGTTTATTTGACGGTGTTGTTGTTGTTGTTTATTTGATGTTGTTGTTGTTGTTGTTTATTTGACGTTGTTGTTGTTGTTGACGTTGTTGTTATTCTTGTTTATTTGACGTTTTTGTTGTTGTTGACATAGTTGTTGTTGTTGTTGTTTATTTGACGTTGTTGTTGTTGTTGTTGATGAGGTTGTGGTTGTTGTTGTTGTTTATTTGACGTTGTTGTTTATTTGACGTTGTTGTTGTTGTTGACGTTGTTGTTGTTGTTGTTGTTTATTTGACGTTGTTGTTATTATTGACGTTGTTGTTGTTGTTGTTTATTTGACGTTGTTGTTTATTTGACGTTGTTGTTGTTGGTGTTGTTTATTTGACGTTGTTATTATTGTTGTTGTTGTTTCCTTGAGGTTGTTGTTTTTGTTTATTTGACGTTGTTGTTGTTGTTGTTGACATAGTTGTTGTTGTTGTTTATTTAACGTTGTTGTTGTTGTTGTTTATTTAACATTGTTGTTGTTGTTGACGGTGTTGTTGTTGTTGTTTATTTGACATTGTTGTTGTTGTTGTTTATTTGACGTTGTTGTTGTTGTTGTTGTTGTATTTTACTTGACGTTGTTGTTGTTGTTGTTTATTTGACGTTGTTGTTGTTGTTGACATAGTTGTTGTCTTTGTTTATTTGACGTTGTTGTTGTTGTTTATTTGACATTGTTGTTGTTGTTGACGGTGTTGTTGTTGTTGTTTTTTTGACATTGTTGTTGTTGTTGTTTATTTGACGTTGTTGTTGTTGTTGTGGTTTACTTGACGTTGTTGTTGTTGTTGTTTATTTGACGTTGTTGTTGTTGTTGTTGACATAGTTGTTGTTGTTGTTTATTTGACGTTGTTGTTGTTGTTGTTTATTTGACATTGTTGTTGTTGTTGACGGTGTTGTCGTCGTTGTTATTTATTTGACATTGTTGTTGTTGTTGTTGACGTTGTTGTTGTTGTTTATTTGACGTTGTTGTTGTTGTTGTTGTTGTTGTTTATTTGACGTTGTTGTTGTTTATTTGGCGTTGTTATTGTTGTTTATTTGACGTTGTTGATGTTGACGTTGTTGTTGTTATTGTTTATTTGACGTTGTTGTTGTTGTTTATTTGACGTAGTTATTGTTGTTGACATTGTTGTTGTTGTTGTTTATTTGACGTTTTTGTTGTTGTTTTTGTTGTTGTTTATTTGACGTTGTTGTTGTTGTTTAATTGACGTTGTTGTTGTTGTTGTTGTTGTTGTTGTTTTTGACGTTGTTGTTGTTGTTGTTATTGGTTTTGTTGTTTATTTGATGTTGTTGTTGTTGTTTATTTGACGTTTTTGTTGTTGTTGTTGTTGTTTATTTGACGTTGTTGTTGTTGTTGACGTTGTTGTTGTTGTTGTTTATTTGACGTTTTTGTTGTTGTTGATGTTGTTGTTGTTGTTGTTTATTTGACGTTGTTGTTATTTATTTGACGGTGTTGTTGTTGTTGTTGTTTATTTGACGTTGTTATTGTTGTTTTTGTTTATTTGACGTTGTTGTTGTTGTTGAAGTTTTTGTTGTTGTTTATTTGATGTTGTTGTTGTTGACATGGTTGTTGTGGTTTATTTCACATTGTTGTTGTTGACGTTGTTGTTTATTTGACGTTGTTGTTGTCGTTTATTTGACGTTGTTGTTGTTGTTATTGACGTTGTTGTTGTTGTTGTTTATTTGACATTGTTGTTATTGTTTATTTGACATTGTTGTTGTTGTTCATTGTTGTTGTTGTTGATGTTGTTTATTTGACGTTGTTGTTGTTGTTTATTTGACGGTGCTGTTGTTGTTGTTTATTTCACGTTGTTTTTGTTTATTTGACGTTGTTGTTGTTGACGTTGTTGTTATTCTTGTTTATTTGATGTTTTTGTTGTTGTTGACGTTGTTGTTGTTGTTGTTTATTTGACGTTTTTGTTGTTGTTGATGTTGTTGTTGTTGTTATATATTTGACGGTGTTGTTGTTGTTGTTGTTGTTGTTTATTTGACGTTGTTATTGTTGTTGTTGTTTATTTGACGTTGTTGTTGTTGTTGACGTTGTTGTTGTTGTTGTTTATTTGATGTTGTTGTTGTTGACATGGTTGTTGTGGTTTATTTCACGTTGTTGTTGTTGACGTTGTTGTTTATTTGACGTTGTTGTTGTTGTTTATTTGACGTTGTTGTTGTTGTTATTGACGTTGTTGTTGTTGTAGTTTATTTGACGTTGTTGTTATTGTTTATTTGACATTGTTGTTGTTGTTGACGGTGTTGTTGTTGTTGTTGTTGTTGTTTATTTGACGTTGTTGTTATTTATTTGACGGTGTTGTTGTTGTTGTTGTTTATTTGACGGTGTTGTTGTTGTTGTTGTTTATTTGACGTTGTTGTTGTTGTTGAAGTTTTTGTTGTTGTTTATTTGACGTTGTTGTTGTTGACATGGTTGTTGTTGTTTATTTCATGTTGTTGTTGTTGACGTTGTTGTTTATTTGACGTTGTTGTTGTCGTTTATTTGACGTTGTTGTTGTTGTTATTGACGTTGTTGTTGTTGTTGTTGTTTATTTGACATTGTTGTTATTGTTTAGTTGACATTGTTGTTGTTGTTCATTGTTGTTGTTGTTGTTGTTTATTTGACGTTGTTGTTGTTGTTGTTTATTTGACGGTGTTGTTGTTGTTGTTTATTTCACGTTGTTGTTGTTTATTTGACGTTGTTGTTGTTGACGTTGTTGTTATTCTTGTTTATTTGACGTTTTTGTTGTTGTTGACATAGTTGTTGTTGTTGTTGTTTATTTGACGTTGTTGTTGTTGTTGTTGTTGAGGTTGTTGTTGTTGTTGTTTATTTGACGTTTTTGTTGTTGACGTTGTTGTTGTTATTGTTTATTTGACGTTGTTGTTGTTGTTTATTTGACGTAGTTATTGTTGTTGACGTTGTTGTTGTTGTTTATTTGACGTTTTTGTTGTTGTTGATGTTGTTGTTGTTTTTGTTGTTGTTTATTTGACGTTGTTGTTGTTGTTTAATTGACGTTGTTGTTGTTGTTGTTGTTGTTTTTGACGTTGTTGTTGTTGTTATTGGTTTTGTTGTTTATTTGACGTTGTTGTTGTTGTTTATTTAATGTTGTTGTTGTTGTTGTTTATTTGACGTTGTTGTTGTTGTTGACGTTGTTGTTGTTGTTATTGTTGTTGTTTATTTGACGTTTTTGTTGTTGTTGATGTTGTTGTTGTTGTTGTTTATTTGACGTTGTTGTTATTTATTTGACGGTGTTGTTGTTGTTGTTTATTTGACGTTGTTATTGTTGTTGTTGTTTATTTGACGTTGTTGTTGTTGTTGAAGTTTTTGTTGTTGTTTATTTGATGTTGTTGTTGTTGACATGGTTGTTGTGGTTTATTTCACGTAGTTGTTGTTGACGTTGTTGTTTATTTGACGTTGTTGTTGTTGTTTATTTGACGTTGTTGTTGTTGTTATTGACGTTGTTGTTGTTGTTTATTTGACATTGTTGTTATTGTTTATTTGACATTGTTGTTGTTGTTCATTGTTGTTGTTGTTGTTGTTGTTTATTTGACGTTGTTGTTGTTGTTGTTTATTTGACGGTGTTGTTGTTGTTGTTTATTTCACGTTGTTGTTGTTGTTGTTTATTTGACGTTGTTGTTGTTGACGTTGTTGTTATTCTTGTTTATTTGACGTTTTTGTTGTTGTTGACATAGTTGTTGTTGTTGTTGTTTATTTGACGTTGTTATTGTTGTTTATTTGACGTTGTTGTTGTTGTTGTTGACGTTGTTGTTGTTGTTGTTGTTGTTTATTTGACGTTGTTGTTATTGTTGACGTTGTTGTTGTTGTTGTTTATTTGACGTTGTTGTCGTTGTTGTTTATTTGACGTTGTTGTTGTTGTTGTTGTTGTTTATTTGACGTTGTTGTTGTTGTTGTTTCCTTGAGGTTGTTGTTGTTATTTATTTGACGTTGTTGTTGTTGTTGACATAGTTGTTGTTGTTGTTTATTTAACGTTGTTGTTGTTTATTTAACATTGTTGTTGTTGTTGACGGTGTTATTGTTGTTGTTTATTTGACATTGTTGTTGTTGTTGTTTATTAGACGTTGTTGTTGTTGTTGTTGTTGTTGTTTACTTGACGTTGTTGTTGTTGTTTATTTGACGTTGTTGTTGTTGTTGTTGACATAGTTGTTGTTGTTGTTTATTTGACGTTGTTGTTGTTGTTGACGGTGTTGTTGTCGTTGTTGTTTATTTGACATTGTTGTTGTTGTTGTTGACGTTGTTGTTGTTGTTTATTTGACGTTGTTGTTGTTGTTGTTGTTGTTGTTGTTTATTTGACGTTGTTGTTTGTTTGACGTTGTTGTTGTTGTTTATTTGACGTTGTTGTTTTTGACGTTGTTGTTGTTATTGTTTATTTGACGTTGTTGTTGTTGTTTATTTGACGTAGTTGTTGTTGTTGACGTTGTTGTTGTTGTTGTTTATTTGACGTTTTTGTTGTTGTTGATGTTGTTGTTGTTTTTGTTGTTGTTTATTTGACGTTGTTGTTGTTGTTTAATTGACGTTGTTGTTGTTGTTGTTTATTTGACGTTGTTATTGTTGTTGTTGTTTATTTGACGTTGTTGTTGTTGTTGAAGTTTTTGTTGTTTTTTATTTGATGTTGTTGTTGTTGACATGGTTGTTGTGGTTTATTTCACGTTGTTGTTGTTGACGTTGTTGTTTATTTGACGTTGTTGTTGTCGTTTATTTGACGTTGTTGTTGTTGTTATTGACGTTGTTGTTGTTGTTGTTTATTTGACATTGTTGTTATTGTTTATTTGACATTGTTGTTGTTGTTCATTGTTATTGTTGTTGTTGTTGTTTATTTGACGTTGTTGTTGTTGTTGTTTATTTGACGGTGTTGTTGTTGTTGTTGTTTATTTCACGTTGTTGTTGTTTATTTGACGTTGTTAGTGTTGACGTTGTTGTTATTCTTGTTTATTTGACGTTTTTGTTGTTGTTGACATAGTTGTTGTTGTTGTTGTTGTTTATTTGACGTTGTTGTTGTTGTTGAGGTTGTTGTTGTTGTTGTTTATTTGACGTTTTTGTTGTTGACGTTGTTGTTGTTATTGTTTATTTGACGTTGTTGTTGTTGTTTATTTGATGTTGTTATTGTTGTTGTTGTTTATTTGACGTTGTTGTTGTTGTTGAAGTTTTTGTTGTTGTTTATTTGATGTTGTTGTTGTTGACATGGTTGTTGTGGTTTATTTCACATTGTTGTTGTTGACGTTGTTGTTTATTTGACGTTGTTGTTGTCGTTTATTTGACGTTGTTGTTGTTGTTATTGACGTTGTTGTTGTTGTTGTTGTTTATTTGACATTGTTGTTATTGTTTATTTGACATTGTTGTTGTTGTTCATTGTTGTTGTTGTTGATGTTGTTTATTTGACATTGTTGTTGTTGTTGTTTATTTGACGGTGTTGTTGTTGTTGTTTATTTCACGTTGTTGTTGTTTATTTGACGTTGTTGTTGTTGACGTTGTTGTTATTCTTGTTTATTTGACGTTTTTGTTGTTGTTGACGTTGTTGTTGTTGTTGACGTTGTTGTTGTTGTTGTTTATTTGACGTTTTTGTTGTTGTTGATGTTGTTGTTGTTGTTATTTATTTGACGGTGTTGTTGTTGTTGTTGTTTATTTGACGTTGTTATTGTTATTGTTGTTTATTTGACGTTGTTGTTGTTGTTGACGTTGTTGTTGTTGTTGTTTATTTGATGTTGTTGTTGTTGACATGGTTGTTGTGGTTTATTTCACGTTGTGGTTGTTGACGTTGTTGTTTATTTGACGTTGTTGTTGTTGTTTATTTGACGTTGTTGTTGTTGTTATTGACGTTGTTGTTGTTGTTGTTTATTTGACGTTGTTGTTATTGTTTATTTGACATTGTTGTTGTTGTTGACGGTGTTGTTGTTGTTGTTGTTGTTGTTGTTTATTTGACATTGTTGTTATTTATTTGACGGTGTTGTTGTTGTTGTTGTTTATTTGACGGTGTTGTTGTTGTTGTTGTTTATTTGACGTTGTTGTTGTTGTTGAAGTTTTTGTTGTTGTTTATTTGACGTTGTTGTTGTTGACATGGTTGTTGTTGTTTATTTCACGTTGTTGTTGTTGACGTTGTTGTTTATTTGACGTTGTTGTTGTCGTTTATTTGACGTTGTTGTTGTTGTTATTGACGTTGTTGTTGTTGTTGTTTATTTGACATTGTTGTTATTGTTTATTTGACATTGTTGTTGTTGTTCATTGTTGTTGTTGTTGTTGTTGTTTATTTGACGTTGTTGTTGTTGTTGTTGTTTATTTGACGGTGTTGTTGTTGTTTATTTCACGTTGTTGTTGTTTATTTGACGTTGTTGTTGTTGACGTTGTTGTTATTCTTGTTTATTTGACGTTTTTGTTGTTGTTGACATAGTTGTTGTTGTTGTTGTTTATTTGACGTTGTTGTTGTTGTTGTTGAGGTTGTTGTTGTTGTTGTTTATTTGACGTTTTTGTTGTTGACGTTGTTGTTGTTATTGTTTATTTGACGTTGTTGTTGTTGTTTATTTGACGTAGTTATTGTTGTTGACGTTGTTGTTGTTGTTTATTTGACGTTTTTGTTGTTGTTGATGTTGTTGTTGTTTTTGTTGTTGTTTATTTGACGTTGTTGTTGTTGTTTAATTGACGTTGTTGTTGTTGTTGTTTTTGACGTTGTTGTTGTTGTTATTGGTTTTGTTGTTTATTTGACGTTGTTGTTGTTGTTTATTTGATGTTGTTGTTGTTGTTGTTGTTTATTTGACGTTGTTGTTGTTGTTGTTGTTGACGTTGTTGTTGTTGTTGTTTATTTGACGTTTTTGTTGTTGTTGATGTTGTTGTTGTTGTTGTTTATTTGACGTTGTTGTTATTTATTTGACGGTGTTGTTGTTGTTGTTGTTTATTTGACGTTGTTATTATTGTTGTTGTTTATTTGACGTTGTTGTTGTTGTTGAAGTTTTTGTTGTTGTTTATTTGATGTTGTTGTTGTTGACATGGTTGTTATGGTTTATTTCACGTTGTTGTTGTTGACGTTGTTGTTTATTTGACGTTGTTGTTGTTGTTTATTTAACGTTGTTGTTGTTGTTATTATTGACGTTGTTGTTGTTGTTGTTTATTTGACATTGTTGTTATTATTTATTTGACATTGTTGTTGTTGTTCATTGTTGTTGTTGTTGTTGTTGTTGTTTATTTGACGTTGTTGTTGTTGTTGTTTATTTGACGGTGTTGTTATTGTTGTTTATTTCACGTTGTTGTTGTTGTTGTTTATTTGACGTTGTTGTTGTTGACGTTGTTGTTATTCTTGTTTATTTGATGTTTTTGTTGTTGTTGACATAGTTGTTGTTGTTGTTGTTTATTTGACGTTGTTATTGTTGTTTATTTGACGTTGTTGTTGTTGTTGTTGACGTTGTTGTTGTTGTTGTTGTTGTTTATTTGACGTTGTTGTTATTGTTGACATTGTTGTTGTTGTTGTTTATTTGACGTTGTTGTCGTTGTTGTTTATTTGACGTTGTTGTTGTTGTTTATTTGACGTTGTTGTTGTTGTTGTTTCCTTGAGGTTGTTGTTGTTATTTATTTGACGTTGTTGTTGTTGTTGTTGACATAGTTGTTGTTGTTGTTTATTTAACGTTGTTGTTGTTTATTTAACATTGTTGTTGTTGTTGACGGTGTTATTGTTGTTGTTTATTTGACATTGTTGTTGTTGTTGTTTATTTGACGTTGTTGTTGTTGTTGTTGTTTACATGACGTTGTTGTTGTTGTTTATTTGACGTTGTTGTTGTTGTTGTTGACATAGTTGTTGTTGTTGTTTATTTGACGTTGTTGTTGTTGTTGACGGTGTTGTTGTCGTTGTTGTTTATTTGACATTGTTGTTGTTGTTGTTGACGTTGTTGTTGTTGTTTATTTGACGTTGTTGTTGTTGTTGTTGTTGTTTATTTGACGTTGTTGTTTGTTTGACGTTGTTGTTGTTGTTTATTTGACGTTGTTGTTTTTGACGTTGTTGTTGTTATTGTTTATTTGACGTTGTTGTTGTTGTTTATTTGACGTAGTTGTTGTTGTTGACGTTGTTGTTGTTGTTGTTTATTTGACGTTTTTGTTGTTGTTGATGTTGTTGTTGTTTTTGTTGTTGTTTATTTGACGCTGTTGTTGTTGTTTAATTGACGTTGTTGTTCTTGTTATTTATTTGACGTTGTTATTGTTGTTGTTGTTTATTTGACGTTGTTGTTGTTGTTGAAGTTTTTGTTTTTGTTTATTTGATGTTGTTGTTGTTGACATGGTTGTTGTGGTTTATTTCATGTTGTTGTTGTTGACGTTGTTGTTTATTTGACGTTGTTGTTGTCGTTTATTTGACGTTGTTGTTGTTGTTATTGACGTTGTTGTTGTTGTTGTTTATTTGACATTGTTGTTATTGTTTATTTGACATTGTTGTTGTTGTTCATTGTTATTGTTGTTGTTGTTGTTTATTTGACGTTGTTGTTGTTGTTGTTTATTTGACGGTGTTGTTGTTGTTGTTTATTTCACGTTGTTGTTGTTTATTTGACGTTGTTGTTGTTGACGTTGTTGTTATTCTTGTTTATTTGACGTTTTTGTTGTTGTTGTTGTTGTTTATTTGACGTTGTTGTTGTTGTTGAGGTTGTTGTTGTTGTTGTTTATTTGACGTTTTTGTTGTTGACGTTGTTGTTGTTATTGTTTATTTGACGTTGTTGTTGTTGTTTATTTGATGTAGTTATTGTTGTTGACGTTGTTGTTGTTGTTGTTGTTTATTTGACGTTTTTGTTGTTGTTGATGTTGTTGTTGTTTATTTGACGCTGTTGTTGTTGTTTAATTGACGTTGTTGTTGTTGTTGTTGTTGTTTTTGACGTTGGTGTTGTTGTTGTTATTGGTTTTGTTGTTTATTTGACGTTGTTGTTGTTGTTTATTTGACGGTGTTGTTGTTGTTGTTATTGTTTATTTGACGTTGTTGTTGTTGTTGACGTTGTTGTTGTTGTTGTTGTTTATTTGACGTTTTTGTTGTTGTTGATGTTGTTGTTGTTGTTGTTTATTTGACGTTGTTGTTATATATTTGACGGTGTTGTTGTTGTTGTTTATTTGACGTTGTTATTGTTGTTGTTGTTTATTTGACATTGTTGTTGTTGTTGAAGTTTTTGTTGTTGTTTATTTGATGTTGTTGTTGTTGACATGGTTGTTGTGGTTTATTTCACGTTGTTGTTGTTGACGTTGTTGTTTATTTGACGTTGTTGTTGTTGTTTATTTGACGTTGTTGTTGTTGTTATTGACGTTGTTGTTGTTGTTTATTTGACATTGTTGTTATTGTTTATTTGACATTGTTGTTGTTGTTCATTGTTGTTGTTGTTGTTGTTGTTTATTTGACGTTGTTGTTGTTGTTGTTTATTTGACGGTGTTGTTGTTGTTGTTTATTTCACGTTGTTGTTGTTGTTGTTTATTTGACGTTGTAGTTGTTGACGTTGTTGTTATTCTTGTTTATTTGACGTTTTTGTTGTTGTTGACATAGTTGTTGTTATTGTTGTTTATTTGACGTTGTTGTTGTTGTTGTTGAGGTTGTTGTTGTTGTTTATTTGACGTTGTTATTGTTGTTTATTTGACGTTGTTGTTGTTGTTGACGTTGTTGTTGTTGTTGTTGTTTATTTGACGTTGTTGTTGTTGTTTATTTGTCGTTGTTGTCGTTGTTGTTTATTTGACGTTGTTGTTGTTGTTGTTTATTTGACGTTGTTGTTGTTGTTGTTGTTTCCTTGAGGTTGTTGTTGTTATTTATTTGACGTTGTTGTTGCTGTTGTTGACATAGTTGTTGTTGTTGTTTATTTAACGTTGTTGTTGTTGTTTATTTAACATTGTTGTTGTTGTTGACGGTGTTGTTGTTGTTGTTTATTTGACATTGTTGTTGTTGTTGTTTATTTGACGTTGTTGTTGTTGTTGTTGTTGTTTACTTGACGTTGTTGTTGTTGTTTATTTGACGTTGTTGTTGTTGTTGTTGACATAGTTGTTGTTGTTGTTTATTTGACGTTGTTGTTGTTGTTGACGGTGTTGTTGTCGTTGTTGTTTATTTGACATTGTTGTTGTTGTTGTTGACGTTGTTGTTGTTGTTTATTTGACGTTGTTGTTGTTGTTGTTGTTTATTTGACGTTGTTGTTTGTTTGACGTTGTTGTTGTTGTTTATTTGACGTTGTTGTTTTTGACGTTGTTGTTGTTATTGTTTATTTGACGTTGTTGTTGTTGTTTATTTGACGTAGTTGTTGTTGTTGACGTTGTTGTTGTTGTTGTTGTTTATTTGACGTTTTTGTTGTTGTCGATGTTGTTGTTGTTTTTGTTGTTGTTTATTTGACGTTGTTGTTGGTGTTTAATTGACGTTGTTGTTGTTGTTGTTTATTTGACGTTGTTGTTGTTGTTGTTATAGTTGTTGTTGTTTATTTGACATTGTTGTTGTTGTTATTTATTTGACGTTGTTGTTGTTGTTGTTGTTTATTTGACGTTGTTGTTGTTGTTGACGTTGTTGTTGTTGTTGTTGTTTATTTGACGTTGTTGTTGTTTATTTGACATTGCTGTTGTTGTTGACGTTGTTGTTGTTGTTTATTTGACATTGTTGTTGTTGTTGTTGACGTTGTTGTTGTTGTTGTTTATTTGACTTTGTTGTTGTTGTTGTTGTTTATTTGACGTTGTTGTTGTTGTTGTTGTTTATTTGACGTTGTTGTTGTTGTTATTGTTCATTTGATGTTGTTGTTGTTGTTT
Source organism: Vicia faba (assembly GCA_948472305.1). Classification (NCBI taxonomy): domain Eukaryota; kingdom Viridiplantae; phylum Streptophyta; class Magnoliopsida; order Fabales; family Fabaceae; genus Vicia; species Vicia faba. The sequence continues at coordinate 385,541,916 of OX451739.1, read as the reverse complement.
ACTTGACGTTGTTGTTGTTGTTGACGTTGTTCTTGTTGTTGTTTATTTGACGTTGTTGTTGTTGTTGACGTTGTTTTTGTTGTTGTTTATTTAAAGTTGTTGTTGTTGTTGTTGTTTATTTGACGTTGTTGTTGTTGTTGTTTATTTGACAGTGTTGTTGTTGTTGTTGTTTATTTGACATTGTTGTTGTTGACGTTGTTGTTGTTATTGTTTATTTGACGTTGTTGTTGTTGTTGACATAGTTGTTGTTGTTGTTGTTTATTTGACGTTGTTGTTGTTGTTGACGTTGTTGTTATTGTTTATTTGACGTTGTTGTTGTTGTTGTTGTTGTTTATTTGACATTGATGTTGTTGTTGACGTTGTTGTTGTTGTTTATTTGACATTGTTGTTGTTGTTGTTGTTGTTGACGTTGTTGTTGTTGTTGTTTATTTAACGTTGTTGTTGTTGTTTATTTGACGTTGTTGTTGTTGTTGTTGACTTAGTTGTTGTTGTTGTTTATTTGACGTTGTTGTTGTTGTTTATTTGACGTTGTTGTTGTTGTTGTTGTTTATTTGACGTTGTTGTTGTTGATTATTTGACGTTGTTGTTGTTGACGTTGTTGTTATTATTATTGTTTATTTGACGTTGTTGTTGTTGTTGTTTATTTGACGTAGTTGTTGTTGTTTATTTGACGTTTTTTGTTGTTGTTGATGTTGTTGTTGTTTTGTTGTTGTTTATTTGACGTTTTTGTTGTTGTTAATGGTGTTGTTGTTGTTTATTTGACGTTGTTGTTATTTATTTGACGGTGTTGTTGTTGTTGTTGTTGTTGTTTATTTGACGTTGTTATTGTTGTTGTTGTTTATTTGATGTTGTGGTTGTTGTTGACGTTGTTGCTGTTGTTGTTTATTTGATGTTGTTGTTGTTGACATGGTTGTTGTGGTTTATTTCACGTTGTTGTTGTTGACGTTGTTGTTTATTTGACGTTGTTGTTGTTGTTTATTTGACGTTGTTGTTGTTGTTATTGACATTGTTGTTGTTGTTGTTTATTTGACGTTGTTGTTATTGTTTATTTGACATTGTTGTTGTTGTTGACGGTGTTGTTGTTGTTGTTGTTGTTTATTTGACGTTGTTGTTGTTGTTGTTTATTTGACGGTGTTGGTGTTGTTGTTGTTTATTTGACGTTGTTGTTGTTGTTGTTGTTGTTGTTGTTGTTTATTTGACGTTGTTGTTGTTGTTGTTGACGTTGTTGTTATTCTTGTTTATTTGACGTTTTTGTTGTTGTTGACATAGTTGTTGTTGTTGTTGTTTATTTGACGTTGTTGTTGTTGAGGTTGTTGTTGTTGTTGTTGTTGTTGTTTATTTGACGTTGTTGTTGTTGTTTATTTGACGTTGTTGTTGTTGTTGTTGACGTTGTTGTTGTTGTTGTTGTTTATTTGGCGTTGTTGTTATTGTTGACGTTGCTGTTGTTGTTGTTTATTTGACGTTGTTGTCGTTGTTGTTTATTTGACGTTGTTGTTGTTTTTTTTTATTTGACGTTGTTGTTGTTGTTGTTGTTGTTGTTGTTTCCTTGAAGTTGTTGTTGTTGTTTATTTGACGTTGTTGTTGTTGTTGTTTCCTTGAAGTTGTTGTTGTTGTTTATTTGACGTTGTTGTTGTTGTTGTTGACATAGTTGTTGTTGTTGTTTATTTAACGTTGTTGTTGTTGTTGTTTATTTAACATAGTTGTTGTTGTTGACGGTGTTGTTGTTGTTTTTGTTTATTTGACATTATTGTTGTTGTTGTTGTTTATTTGATGTTGTTGTTGTTGTTGTTGTTGACATAGTTGTTGTTGTTGTTTATTAGACATTGTTGTTGTTGCTGTTTATTTGACATTGTTGTTGTTGTTGACGGTGTTGTTATTGTTGTTGTTTATTTGACATTGTTGTTGTTTTTGACGTTGTTGTTGTTGTTTATTTGACGTTGTTGTTGTTGTTTACTTGACGTTGTTGTTGTTATTGACGTTGTTGTTGTTGTTTATTTGACGTTGTTGTTGTTGTTGTTTATTTGACGTTGTTGTTGTTGTTGACATAGTTGTTGTTGTTGTTTATTTGACGTTTTTGTTGTTGTTGTTTATTTGACGTAGTTGTTGTTGTTGACGGTGTTGTTGTTGTTGTTTATTTGACATTGTTGTTGTTGTTGTTGACGTTGTTGTTGTTGTTTATTTGACGTTGTTGTTGTTTATTTGATGTTGTTGTTGTGGTTTATTTGACGTTGTTGTTGTTGTTATTGTATATTTGACGTTGTTGTTGTTGTTATTGTATATTTGACGTTGTTGTTGTTGTTGTTTATTTGACGTAGTTGTTGTTGTTGTTGTAGTTTTCGTTGTGTTTATTTGACGTTGTTGTTGTTTTTTAATTGACGTTGTTGTTGTTGTTGTTGTTGTTTATTTGACGTTGTTGTTGTTGTTGTTATTGTTGTTGTTGTTGTTTATTTGACGTTGTTGTTGTTTTTTATTTGAAGTTGTTGTTGTTGTTGTTTATTTGATGTTTTTGTTGTTGTTGATGTTGTTGTTATTTTTGTTGTTGTTTATTTGACGTTGTTGTTGTTGTTGTTGTTGACGTTGTTGTTGTTGTTGTTTATTTGACGTTGTTGTTGTTATTTATTTGACATTGTTGTTGTTGTTATTGTTTATTTGACGTTGTTGTTGTTGTTGTTGTTGACGTTGTTGTTGTTGTTGTTGTTGTTTATTTGACGTTGTTGTTGTTTATTTGACGTTGTTGTTGTTGTTGTTGTTGTTGTTGTTTATTTAACGTTTTTGTTGTTGTTGATGTTGTTTTTGTTGTTGTTTATTTGACGTTGTTGTTATTTATTTGACGGTGTTGTTGTTGTTGTTGTTTATTTGACGTTGTTATTGTTGTTGTTGTTTATTTGACGTTGTTGTTGTTGTTGAAGTTTTTGTTGTTGTTTATTTGATGTTGTTGTTGTTGACATGGTTGTTGTGGTTTATTTCACGTTGTTGTTTATTTGACGTTGTTGTTGTTGTTTATTTGACGTTGTTGTTGTTGTTATTGACGTTGTTGTTGTTGTTGTTTATTTGACATTGTTGTTATTGTTTATTTGACATTGTTGTTGTTGTTCATTGTTGTTGTTGTTGTTGTTGTTTATTTGACGTTGTTGTTGTTGTTGTTTATTTGACGGTGTTGTTGTTGTTGTTTATTTCACGTTGTTGTTGTTGTTGTTTATTTGACGTTGTTGTTGTTGACGTTGTTGTTATTCTTGTTTATTTGACGTTTTTGTTGTTGTTGACATAGTTGTTGTTGTTGTTGTTTATTTGACGTTGTTGTTGTTGTTGTTGAGGTTGTTGTTGTTGTTGTTTATTTGACGTTGTTGTTGTTGTTTATTTGACGTTGTTGTTGTTGTTGTTGACGTTGTTGTTGTTGTTGTTTATTTGACGTTGTTGTTATTGTTGACGTTGTTGTTGTTGTTGTTTATTTGACGTTGTTGTTGTTGTTGTTTATTTGACGTTGTTGTTGTTGTTGTTTATTTGACGTTGTTGTTGTTGTTGTTTATTTGACGTTGTTGTTGTTGTTGTTGTTTCCTTGAGGTTGTTGTTGTTATTTATTTGACGTTGTTGTTGTTGTTGTTGACATAGTTGTTGTTGTTGTTGTTGTTGTTTATTTGACATTGTTGTTGTTGTTGTTTATTTGACGTTGTTGTTGTTGTTGTTGTTTACTTGACGTTGTTGTTGTTGTTTATTTGACGTTGTTGTTGTTGTTGTTGACATAGTTGTTGTTGTTGGTTATTTGACGTTGTTGTTGTTGTTGTTGACGGTGTTGTTGTCGTTGTTGTTTATTTGACATTGTTGTTGTTGTTGTTGACGTTGTTGTTGTTGTTTATTTGACGTTGTTGTTGTTGTTGTTTATTTGACGTTGTTGTTTATTTGACGTTGTTGTTGTTGTTTATTTGACGTTGTTGTTTTTGACGTTGTTGTTGTTATTGTTTATTTGACGTTGTTGTTGTTGTTTATTTGACGTAGTTGTTGTTGTTGAAGTTGTTGTTGTTGTTGTTGTTTATTTGACGTTTTTGTTGTTGTCGATGTTGTTGTTGTTTTTGTTGTTGTTTATTTGACGTTGTTGTTGTTGTTTAATTGACGTTGTTGTTGTTGTTGTTTATTTGACGTTGTTGTTGTTATTGTTATAGTTGTTGTTGGTTATTTGACGTTGTTATTGTTGTTATTTATTTGACGTTGTTGTTGTTTATTTGACGTTGTTGTTGTTGTTGACGTTGTTGTTGTTGTTGTTGTTTATTTGACGTTGTTGTTGTTTATTTGACATTGCTGTTTTTGTTGACGTTGTTGTTGTTGTTTATTTGACATTGTTGTTGTTGTTGTTGACGTTGTTGTTGTTGTTGTTTATTTGACTTTGTTGTTGTTGTTGTTGTTTATTTGACGTTGTTGTTGTTGTTGTTGTTTATTTGACGTTGTTGTCGTTGTTATTGTTTATTTGATGTTGTTGTTGTTGTTTACTTGACGTTGTTGTTGTTGTTGACGTTGTTCTTGTTGTTGTTTATTTGACGTTGTTGTTGTTGTTGACGTTGTTTTTGTTGTTGTTTATTTAAAGTTGTTGTTGTTGTTGTTTATTTGACGTTGTTGTTGTTGTTGTTGTTTATTTGACAGTGTTGTTGTTGTTGTTGTTTATTTGACGTTGTTGTTATTGACGTTGTTGTTGTTATTGTTTATTTGACGTTGTTGTTGTTGTTGACATAGTTGTTGTTGTTGTTGTTTATTTGACGTTGTTGTTGTTGTTGTTGACATTGTTGTTATTGTTTATTTGACGTTGTTGTTGTTGTTGTTGTTGTTGTTGTTTATTTGACATTGATGTTGTTGTTGACGTTGTTGTTGTTGTTTATTTGACATTGTTGTTGTTGTTGTTGTTGACGTTGTTGTTGTTGTTGTTTATTTAACGTTGTTGTTGTTGTTTATTTGACGTTGTTGTTGTTGTTGTTGACTTAGTTGTTGTTGTTGTTTATTTGACGTTGTTGTTGTTGTTGTTGTTTATTTGACGTTGTTGTTGTTGATTATTTGACGTTGTTGTTGTTGACGTTGTTGTTATTGTTATTGTTTATTTGACGTTGTTGTTGTTGTTGTTTATTTGACGTAGTTGTTGTTGTTTATTTGACGTTTTTTGTTGTTGTTGATGTTGTTGTTGTTTTGTTGTTGTTTATTTGACGTTTTTGTTGTTATTAATGGTGTTGTTGTTGTTTATTTGACGTTGTTGTTATTTATTTGACGGTGTTGTTGTGTTGTTGTTGTTTATTTGACGTTGTTATTGTTGTTGTTGTTTATTTGATGTTGTTGTTGTTGTTGACGTTGTTGTTGTTGTTGTTTATTTGATGTTGTTGTTGTTGACATGGTTGTTGTGGTTTATTTCACGTTGTTGTTGTTGACGTTGTTGTTTATTTGACGTTGTTGTTGTTGTTTATTTGACGTTGTTGTTGTTGTTATTGACATTGTTGTTGTTGTTGTTTATTTGACGTTGTTGTTATTGTTTATTTGACATTGTTGTTGTTGTTGACGGTGTTGTTGTTGTTGTTGTTTATTTGACGTTGTTGTTGTTGTTGTTTATTTGACGGTGTTGGTGTTGTTGTTGTTTATTTGACGTTGTTGTTGTTGTTGTTGTTGTTGTTGTTTATTTGACGTTGTTGTTGTTGTTGACGTTGTTGTTATTCTTGTTTATTTGACGTTTTTGTTGTTGTTGACATAGTTGTTGTTGTTGTTGTTGTTTATTTGACGTTGTTGTTGTTGAGGTTGTTTTTGTTGTTGTTTATTTGACGTTGTTGTTGTTGTTTATTTGACGTTGTTGTTGTTGTTGTTGACGTTGTTGTTGTTGTTGTTGTTGTTGTTGTTTATTTGGCGTTGTTGTTATTGTTGACGTTGCTGTTGTTGTTGTTTATTTGACGTTGTTGTCGTTGTTGTTTATTTGACGTTGTTGTTGTTTTTTTTTATTTGACGTTGTTGTTGTTGTTGTTGTTGTTGTTGTTGTTGTTTCCTTGAAGTTGTTGTTGTTGTTTATTTGACGTTGTTGTTGTTGTTGACATAGTTGTTGTTGTTTATTTAACGTTGTTGTTGTTGTTGTTTATTTAACATAGTTGTTGTTGTTGACGGTGTTGTTGTTGTTGTTGTTGTTTATTTGACATTATTGTTGTTGTTGTTGTTTATTTGACGTTGTTGTTGTTGTTGTTGACATAGTTGTTGTTGTTGTTTATTTGACATTGTTGTTGTTGCTGTTTATTTGACATTGTTGTTGTTGTTGACGGTGTTGTTATTGTTGTTGTTTATTTGACATTGTTGTTGTTTTTGACGTTGTTGTTGTTGTTTATTTGACGTTGTTGTTGTTGTTGTTTACTTGACGTTGTTGTTGTTATTGACGTTGTTGTTGTTGTTTATTTGACGTTGTTGTTGTTGTTGTTTATTTGACGTTGTTGTTGTTGTTGTTGACATAGTTGTTGTTGTTGTTTATTTGACGTTTTTGTTGTTGTTGTTTATTTGACGTAGTTGTTGTTGTTGACGGTGTTGTTGTTGTTGTTGTTTATTTGACATTGTTGTTGTTGTTGTTGACGTTGTTGTTGTTGTTTATTTGACGTTGTTGTTGTTTATTTGATGTTGTTGTTGTGGTTTATTTGACGTTGTTGTTGTTGACGTTGTTGTTGTTGTTATTGTATATTTGACATTGTTGTTGTTGTTGTTTATTTGACGTAGTTGTTGTTGTTGTTGTAGTTTTCGTTGTGTTTATTTGACGTTGTTGTTGTTTTTTAATTGACGTTGTTGTTGTTGTTGTTGTTGTTTATTTAAAGTTGTTGTTGTTGTTGTTATTGTTGTTGTTGTTGTTTATTTGACGTTGTTGTTGTTTTTTATTTGAAGTTGTTGTTGTTGTTGTTTATTTGATGTTTTTGTTGTTGTTGATGTTGTTGTTGTTTTTGTTGTTGTTTATTTGACGTTGTTGTTGTTGTTGTTGTTGACGTTGTTGTTGTTGTTGTTGTTTATTTGACGTTGTTGTTGTTATTTATTTGACATTGTTGTTGTTGTTATTGTTTATTTGACGTTGTTGTTGTTGTTGTTGTTGTTGTTGTTGACGTTGTTGTTGTTGTTGTTGTTTATTTGACGTTGTTGTTGTTTATTTGACGTTGTTGTTGTTGTTGTTGTTGTTGTTGTTGTTGTTTATTTAACGTTTTTGTTGTTGTTGATGTTGTTTTTGTTGTTGTTTATTTGACGTTGTTGTTATTTATTTGACGGTGTTGTTGTTGTTGTTGTTTATTTGACGTTGTTATTGTTGTTGTTGTTTATTTGACGTTGTTGTTGTTGTTGAAGTTTTTGTTGTTGTTTATTTGATGTTGTTGTTGTTGACATGGTTGTTGTGGTTTATTTCACGTTGTTGTTTATTTGACGTTGTTGTTGTTGTTTATTTGACGTTGTTGTTGTTGTTATTGACGTTGTTGTTGTTGTTGTTTATTTGACATTGTTGTTATTGTTTATTTGACATTGTTGTTGTTGTTCATTGTTGTTGTTGTTGTTGTTGTTTATTTGACGTTGTTGTTGTTGTTGTTTATTTGACGGTGTTGTTGTTGTTGTTTATTTCACGTTGTTGTTGTTGTTGTTTATTTGACGTTGTTGTTGTTGACGTTGTTGTTATTCTTGTTTATTTGACGTTTTTGTTGTTGTTGACATAGTTGTTGTTGTTGTTGTTTATTTGACGTTGTTGTTGTTGTTGTTGAGGTTGTTGTTGTTGTTGTTTATTTGACGTTGTTGTTGTTGTTTATTTGACGTTGTTGTTGTTGTTGTTGACGTTGTTGTTGTTGTTGTTTATTTGACGTTGTTGTTATTGTTGACGTTGTTGTTGTTGTTGTTTATTTGACGTTGTTGTTGTTGTTGTTGTTTATTTGACGTTGTTGTTGTTGTTGTTTGTTTGACGTTGTTGTTGTTGTTGTTTATTTGACGTTGTTGTTGTTGTTGTTGTTTCCTTGAGGTTGTTGTTGTTATTTATTTGACGTTGTTGTTGTTGTTGTTGACATAGTTGTTGTTGTTGTTGTTGTTTATTTGACATTGTTGTTGTTGTTGTTTATTTGACGTTGTTGTTGTTGTTGTTGTTGTTTACTTGACGTTGTTGTTGTTGTTTATTTGACGTTGTTGTTGTTGTTGTTGACATAGTTGTTGTTGTTGTTTATTTGACGTTGTTGTTGTTGTTGTTGACGGTGTTGTTGTCGTTGTTGTTTATTTGACATTGTTGTTGTTGTTGTTGACGTTGTTGTTGTTGTTTATTTGACGTTGTTGTTGTTGTTGTTTATTTGACGTTGTTGTTTATTTGACGTTGTTGTTGTTGTTTATTTGACGTTGTTGTTTTTGACGTTGTTGTTGTTATTGTTTATTTGACGTTGTTGTTGTTGTTTATTTGACGTAGTTGTTGTTGTTGAAGTTGTTGTTGTTGTTGTTGTTTATTTGACGTTTTTGTTGTTGTCGATGTTGTTGTTGTTTTTGTTGTTGTTTATTTGACGTTGTTGTTGTTGTTTAATTGACGTTGTTGTTGTTGTTGTTTATTTGACGTTGTTGTTGTTATTGTTATAGTTGTTGTTGGTTATTTGACGTTGTTATTGTTGTTATTTATTTGACGTTGTTGTTGTTGTTGTTGTTTATTTGACGTTGTTGTTGTTGTTGACGTTGTTGTTGTTGTTGTTGTTGTTTATTTGACGTTGTTGTTGTTTATTTGACATTGCTGTTTTTGTTGACGTTGTTGTTGTTGTTTATTTGACATTGTTGTTGTTGTTGTTGACGTTGTTGTTGTTGTTGTTTATTTGACTTTGTTGTTGTTGTTGTTGTTTATTTGACGTTGTTGTTGTTGTTGTTGTTTATTTGACGTTGTTGTCGTTGTTATTGTTTATTTGATGTTGTTGTTGTTGTTTACTTGACGTTGTTGTTGTTGTTGACGTTGTTCTTGTTGTTGTTTATTTGACGTTGTTGTTGTTGTTGACGTTGTTTTTGTTGTTGTTTATTTAAAGTTGTTGTTGTTGTTGTTTATTTGACGTTGTTGTTGTTGTTGTTGTTTATTTGACAGTGTTGTTGTTGTTGTTGTTTATTTGACGTTGTTGTTATTGACGTTGTTGTTGTTATTGTTTATTTGACGTTGTTGTTGTTGTTGACATAGTTGTTGTTGTTGTTTATTTGACGTTGTTGTTGTTGTTGTTGACGTTGTTGTTATTGTTTATTTGACGTTGTTGTTGTTGTTGTTGTTGTTGTTGTTTATTTGACATTGATGTTGTTGTTGACGTTGTTGTTGTTGTTTATTTGACATTGTTGTTGTTGTTGTTGTTGACGTTGTTGTTGTTGTTGTTTATTTAACATTGTTGTTGTTGTTTATTTGACGTTGTTGTTGTTGTTGTTGACTTAGTTGTTGTTGTTGTTTATTTGACGTTGTTGTTGTTGTTGTTGTTTATTTGACGTTGTTGTTGTTGATTATTTGACGTTGTTGTTGTTGACGTTGTTGTTATTGTTATTGTTTATTTGACGTTGTTGTTGTTGTTGTTGTTTATTTGACGTAGTTGTTGTTGTTTATTTGACGTTTTTTGTTGTTGTTGAGGTTGTTGTTGTTTTGTTGGTGTTTATTTGACGTTTTTGTTGTTATTAATGGTGTTGTTGTTGTTTATTTGACGTTGTTGTTATTTATTTGACGGTGTTGTTGTGTTGTTGTTGTTTATTTGACGTTGTTATTGTTGTTGTTGTTTATTTGATGTTGTTGTTGTTGTTGACGTTGTTGTTGTTGTTGTTTATTTGATGTTGTTGTTGTTGACATGGTTGTTGTGGTTTATTTCACGTTGTTGTTGTTGACGTTGTTGTTTATTTGACGTTGTTGTTGTTGTTTATTTGACGTTGTTGTTGTTGTTATTGACATTGTTGTTGTTGTTGTTTATTTGACGTTGTTGTTATTGTTTATTTGACATTGTTGTTGTTGTTGACGGTGTTGTTGTTGTTGTTGTTGTTTATTTGACGTTGTTGTTGTTGTTGTTTATTTGACGGTGTTGGTGTTGTTGTTGTTTATTTGACGTTGTTGTTGTTGTTGTTGTTGTTGTTGTTTATTTGACGTTGTTGTTGTTGTTGACGTTGTTGTTATTCTTGTTTATTTGACGTTTTTGTTGTTGTTGACATAGTTGTTGTTGTTGTTGTTGTTTATTTGACGTTGTTGTTGTTGAGGTTGTTGTTGTTGTTGTTGTTTATTTGACGTTGTTGTTGTTGTTTATTTGACGTTGTTGTTGTTGTTGTTGACGTTGTTGTTGTTGTTGTTGTTGTTGTTTATTTGGCGTTGTTGTTATTGTTGACGTTGCTGTTGTTGTTGTTTATTTGACGTTGTTGTCGTTGTTGTTTATTTGACGTTGTTGTTGTTTTTTTTTATTTGACGTTGTTGTTGTTGTTGTTGTTGTTGTTGTTTCCTTGAAGTTGTTGTTGTTGTTTATTTGACGTTGTTGTTGTTGTTGACATAGTTGTTGTTGTTTATTTAACGTTGTTGTTGTTGTTGTTTATTTAACATAGTTGTTGTTGTTGACGGTGTTGTTGTTGTTGTTGTTGTTTATTTGACATTATTGTTGTTGTTGTTGTTTATTTGACGTTGTTGTTGTTGTTGTTGACATAGTTGTTGTTGTTGTTTATTTGACATTGTTGTTGTTGCTGTTTATTTGACATTGTTGTTGTTGTTGACGGTGTTGTTATTGTTGTTGTTTATTTGACATTGTTGTTGTTTTTGACGTTGTTGTTGTTGTTTATTTGACGTTGTTGTTGTTGTTGTTTACTTGACGTTGTTGTTGTTATTGACGTTGTTGTTGTTGTTTATTTGACGTTGTTGTTGTTGTTGTTTATTTGACGTTGTTGTTGTTGTTGTTGACATAGTTGTTGTTGTTGTTTATTTGACGTTTTTGTTGTTGTTGTTTATTTGACGTAGTTGTTGTTGTTGACGGTGTTGTTGTTGTTGTTTATTTGACATTGTTGTTGTTGTTGTTGACGTTGTTGTTGTTGTTTATTTGACGTTGTTGTTGTTTATTTGATGTTGTTGTTGTGGTTTATTTGACGTTGTTGTTGTTGACGTTGTTGTTGTTGTTATTGTATATTTGACATTGTTGTTGTTGTTGTTTATTTGACGTAGTTGTTGTTGTTGTTGTAGTTTTCGTTGTGTTTATTTGACGTTGTTGTTGTTTTTTAATTGACGTTGTTGTTGTTGTTGTTGTTGTTTATTTGATGTTGTTGTTGTTGTTGTTATTGTTGTTGTTGTTGTTTATTTGACGTTGTTGTTGTTTTTTATTTGAAGTTGTTGTTGTTGTTGTTTATTTGATGTTTTTGTTGTTGTTGATGTTGTTGTTGTTTTTGTTGTTGTTTATTTGACGTTGTTGTTGTTGTTGTTGTTGACGTTGTTGTTGTTGTTGTTGTTTATTTGACGTTGTTGTTGTTATTTATTTGACATTGTTGTTGTTGTTATTGTTTATTTGACGTTGTTGTTGTTGTTGTTGTTGTTGACGTTGTTGTTGTTGTTGTTGTTGTTTATTTGACGTTGTTGTTGTTTATTTGACGTTGTTGTTGTTGTTGTTGTTGTTGTTGTTGTTTATTTAACGTTTTTGTTGTTGTTGATGTTGTTTTTGTTGTTGTTTATTTGACGTTGTTGTTATTTATTTGACGGTGTTGTTGTTGTTGTTGTTTATTTGACGTTGTTATTGTTGTTGTTGTTTATTTGACGTTGTTGTTGTTGTTGAAGTTTTTGTTGTTGTTTATTTGATGTTGTTGTTGTTGACATGGTTGTTGTGGTTTATTTCACGTTGTTGTTTATTTGACGTTGTTGTTGTTGTTTATTTGACGTTGTTGTTGTTGTTATTGACGTTGTTGTTGTTGTTGTTTATTTGACATTGTTGTTATTGTTTATTTGACATTGTTGTTGTTGTTCATTGTTGTTGTTGTTGTTGTTGTTTATTTGACGTTGTTGTTGTTGTTGTTGTTTATTTGACGGTGTTGTTGTTGTTGTTTATTTCACGTTGTTGTTGTTGTTGTTGTTTATTTGACGTTGTTGTTGTTGACGTTGTTGTTATTCTTGTTTATTTGACGTTTTTGTTGTTGTTGACATAGTTGTTGTTGTTGTTTATTTGACGTTGTTGTTGTTGTTGTTGAGGTTGTTGTTGTTGTTGTTTATTTGACGTTGTTGTTGTTGTTTATTTGACGTTGTTGTTGTTGTTGACGTTGTTGTTGTTGTTGTTGTTTATTTGACGTTGTTGTTATTGTTGACGTTGTTGTTGTTGTTGTTTATTTGACGTTGTTGTTGTTGTTGTTTATTTGACGTTGTTGTTGTTGTTGTTTATTTGACGTTGTTGTTGTTGTTGTTTATTTGACGTTGTTGTTGTTGTTGTTGTTGTTTCCTTGAGGTTGTTGTTGTTATTTATTTGACGTTGTTGTTGTTGTTGTTGACATAGTTGTTGTTGTTGTTTATTTAACGTTGTTGTTGTTGTTTATTTAACATTGTTGTTGTTGTTGACGGTGTTGTTGTTGTTGTTTATTTGACATTGTTGTTGTTGTTGTTTATTTGACGTTGTTGTTGTTGTTGTTGTTGTTTACTTGACGTTGTTGTTGTTGTTTATTTGACGTTGTTGTTGTTTACTTGACGTTGTTGTTGTTGTTTATTTGACGTTGTTGTTGTTGTTGTTGACATAGTTGTTGTTGTTGTTTATTTGACGTTGTTGTTGTTGTTGTTGACGGTGTTGTTGTCGTTGTTGTTTATTTGACATTGTTGTTGTTGTTGACGTTGTTGTTGTTGTTTATTTGACGTTGTTGTTGTTGTTGTTGTTTATTTGACGTTGTTGTTTATTTGACGTTGTTGTTGTTGTTGTTTATTTGACGTTGTTGTTTTTGACGTTGTTGTTGTTATTGTTTATTTGACGTTGTTGTTGTTGTTTATTTGACGTAGTTGTTGTTGTTGACGTTGTTGTTGTTGTTGTTGTTTATTTGACGTTTTTGTTGTTGTCGATGTTGTTGTTGTTTTTGTTGTTGTTTATTTGACGTTGTTGTTGTTGTTTAATTGACGTTGTTGTTGTTGTTGTTTATTTGACGTTGTTGTTGTTGTTGTTATAGTTGTTGTTGTTTATTTGACATTGTTGTTATTGTTATTTATTTGACGTTGTTGTTGTTGTTGTTGTTTATTTGACGTTGTTGTTGTTGTTGACGTTGTTGTTGTTGTTGTTGTTTATTTGACGTTGTTGTTGTTTATTTGACATTGCTGTTGTTGTTGACGTTGTTGTTGTTGTTTATTTGACATTGTTGTTGTTGTTGTTGACGTTGTTGTTGTTGTTGTTTATTTGACTTTGTTGTTGTTGTTGTTGTTTATTTGACGTTGTTGTTGTTGTTGTTTATTTGACGTTGTTGTTGTTGTTATTGTTTATTTGATGTTGTTGTTGTTGTTTACTTGACGTTGTTGTTGTTGTTGACGTTGTTCTTGTTGTTGTTTATTTGACGTTGTTGTTGTTGTTGACGTTGTTTTTGTTGTTGTTTATTTAAAGTTGTTGTTGTTGTTGTTTATTTGACGTTGTTGTTGTTGTTGTTTATTTGACAGTGTTGTTGTTGTTGTTGTTTATTTGACGTTGTTGCTATTGACGTTGTTGTTGTTATTGTTTATTTGACGTTGTTGTTGTTGTTGACATAGTTGTTGTTGTTGTTGTTTATTTGACGTTGTTGTTGTTGTTGACGTTGTTGTTATTGTTTATTTGACGTTGTTGTTGTTGTTTATTTGACATTGATGTTGTTGTCGACGTTGTTGTTGTTGTTTATTTGACATTGTTGTTGTTGTTGTTGTTGTTGACGTTGTTGTTGTTGTTGTTTATTTAACGTTGTTGTTGTTGTTTATTTGACGTTGTTGTTGTTGTTGTTGACTTAGTTGTTGTTGTTGTTTATTTGACGTTGTTGTTGTTGTTTATTTGACGTTGTTGTTGTTGTTGTTGTTTATTTGACGTTGTTGTTGTTGATTATTTGACGTTGTTGTTGTTGACGTTGTTGTTATTGTTATTGTTTATTTGACGTTGTTGTTGTTGTTGTTTATTTGACGTAGTTGTTGTTGTTTATTTGACGTTTTTTGGTGTTGTTGATGTTGTTGTTGTTTTGTTGTTGTTTATTTGACGTTGTTGTTGTTGTTGTTGACGTTGTTGTTGTTGTTGTTTATTTGACGTTGTTGTTGTTATTTATTTGACATTGTTGTTGTTGTTGTTATTGTTTATTTGATGTTGTTGTTGTTGTTTATTTGATGTTGTTGTTGTTGTTGACGTTGTTGTTGTTGTTTATTTGACGTTGTTGTTGTTGTTGTTGTTGTTTATTTGACGTTGTTGTTGTTATTTACTTGACGGTATTGTTGTTGTTGTCGTTGTTGTTTATTTGACGTTGTTGTTGTTGTTGTTTATTTGACGTTGTTGTTGTTGTTGTTTACTTGATGTTGTTGTTATTGACATTGTTGTTATTGTTGTTTATTTGTCGTTGTTGTTGTTGTTGTTGTTGTTGTTGTTGTTGACATAGTTGTTGTTGTTGTTTATTTTACGTTGTTGTTGTTGCTGTTTATTTAACATTGTTGTTGTTGTTGACGGTGTTGTTGTTGTTGTTTATTTGACATTGTTGTTGTTTTTGACGTTGTTGTTGTTGTTTATTTGACGTTGTTGTTGTTGTTGTTTACTTAACGTTGTTGTTGTTATTGACATTGTTGTTGTTGTTTATTTGACGTTGTTGTTGTTGTTGTTTATTTGACATTGTTGTTGTTGTTGACATAGTCGTTGTTGTTGTTTATTTGACGTTGTTGTTGTTGTTGTTGTTGTTGTTTATTTGACGTAGTTGTTGTTGTTGACGGTGTTGTTGTTGTTGTTATTGTTGTTGTTGTTTATTTGACATTGTTGTTGTTGTTGTTGACGTTGTTGTTGTTGTTTATTTGACGTTGTTGTTGTTTATTTGACGTTGTTGTTGTTGTTTATTTGACGTTGTTGTTGTTGACGTTGTTGTTGTTGTTATTGTATATTTGACATTGTTGTTGTTGTTGTTTATTTGACGTAGTTGTTGTTGTTGTTGTTTTCGTTGTGTTTATTTGACGTTGTTGTTGTTTAATTGACGTTGTTGTTGTTGTTGTTGTTGTTTATTTGACGTTGTTTTTGTTGTTATTGTTGTTGTTGTTGTTTATTTGACGTTGTTGTTGTTTATTGACGTTGTTGTTGTTGTTGTTTATTTGACATTTTTGTTGTTGTTGATGTTGTTGTTGTTGTTTATTTGATGTTGTTGTTGTTGACATGGTTGTTGTGGTTTATTTCACGTTGTTGTTTATTTGACGTTGTTGTTGTTGTTGTTTATTTGACGTTGTTGTTGTTGTTATTGACGTTGTTGTTGTTGTTGTTTATTTGACATTGTTGTTATTGTTTATTTGACATTGTTGTTGTTGTTCATTGTTGTTGTTGTTGTTGTTGTTTATTTGACGTTGTTGTTGTTGTTGTTTATTTGACGGTGTTGTTGTTGTTGTTTATTTGACGTTGTTGTTGTTGTTGTTTATTTGACGTTGTTGTTGTTGTTGTTTATTTGACGTTGTTGTTGTTGTTGTTTATTTGACGTTGTTGTTGTTGTTGTTGTTGTTGTTTCCTTGAGGTTGTTGTTGTTATTTATTTGACGTTGTTGTTGTTGTTGTTGACATAGTTGTTGTTGTTGTTTATTTAACGTTGTTGTTGTTGTTTATTTAACATTGTTGTTGTTGTTGACGGTGTTGTTGTTGTTGTTGTTTATTTGACATTGTTGTTGTTGTTGTTTATTTGATGTTGTTGTTGTTGTTGTTGTTGTTTACTTGACGTTGTTGTTGTTGTTTATTTGACGTTGTTGTTGTTTACTTGACGTTGTTGTTGTTGTTTATTTGACGTTGTTGTTGTTGTTGTTGACATAGTTGTTGTTGTTGTTTATTTGACGTTGTTGTTGTTGTTGTTGACGGTGTTGTTGTCGTTGTTGTTTATTTGACATTGTTGTTGTTGTTGTTGACGTTGTTGTTGTTGTTTATTTGACGTTGTTGTTGTTGTTGTTGTTTATTTGACGTTGTTGTTTATTTGACGTTGTTGTTGTTGTTTATTTGACGTTGTTGTTTTTGACGTTGTTGTTGTTATTGTTTATTTGACGTTGTTGTTGTTGTTTATTTGACGTAGTTGTTGTTGTTGAAGTTGTTGTTGTTGTTGTTGTTTATTTGACGTTTTTGTTGTTGTCGATGTTGTTGTTGTTTTTGTTGTTGTTTATTTGACGTTGTTGTTGTTGTTTAATTGACGTTGTTGTTGTTGTTGTTTATTTGACGTTGTTGTTGTTATTGTTATAGTTGTTGTTGGTTATTTGACGTTGTTATTGTTGTTATTTATTTGACGTTGTTGTTGTTGTTGTTGTTTATTTGACGTTGTTGTTGTTGTTGACGTTGTTGTTGTTGTTGTTGTTGTTTATTTGACGTTGTTGTTGTTTATTTGACATTGCTGTTTTTGTTGACGTTGTTGTTGTTGTTTATTTGACATTGTTGTTGTTGTTGTTGACGTTGTTGTTGTTGTTGTTTATTTGACTTTGTTGTTGTTGTTGTTGTTTATTTGACGTTGTTGTTGTTGTTGTTGTTTATTTGACGTTGTTGTCGTTGTTATTGTTTATTTGATGTTGTTGTTGTTGTTTACTTGACGTTGTTGTTGTTGTTGACGTTGTTCTTGTTGTTGTTTATTTGACGTTGTTGTTGTTGTTGACGTTGTTTTTGTTGTTGTTTATTTAAAGTTGTTGTTGTTGTTGTTTATTTGACGTTGTTGTTGTTGTTGTTGTTTATTTGACAGTGTTGTTGTTGTTGTTGTTTATTTGACGTTGTTGTTATTGACGTTGTTGTTGTTATTGTTTATTTGACGTTGTTGTTGTTGTTGACATAGTTGTTGTTGTTGTTTATTTGACGTTGTTGTTGTTGTTGTTGACGTTGTTGTTATTGTTTATTTGACGTTGTTGTTGTTGTTGTTGTTGTTGTTGTTTATTTGACATTGATGTTGTTGTTGACGTTGTTGTTGTTGTTTATTTGACATTGTTGTTGTTGTTGTTGTTGACGTTGTTGTTGTTGTTGTTTATTTAACATTGTTGTTGTTGTTTATTTGACGTTGTTGTTGTTGTTGTTGACTTAGTTGTTGTTGTTGTTTATTTGACGTTGTTGTTGTTGTTGTTGTTTATTTGACGTTGTTGTTGTTGATTATTTGACGTTGTTGTTGTTGACGTTGTTGTTATTGTTATTGTTTATTTGACGTTGTTGTTGTTGTTGTTGTTTATTTGACGTAGTTGTTGTTGTTTATTTGACGTTTTTTGTTGTTGTTGAGGTTGTTGTTGTTTTGTTGGTGTTTATTTGACGTTTTTGTTGTTATTAATGGTGTTGTTGTTGTTTATTTGACGTTGTTGTTATTTATTTGACGGTGTTGTTGTGTTGTTGTTGTTTATTTGACGTTGTTATTGTTGTTGTTGTTTATTTGATGTTGTTGTTGTTGTTGACGTTGTTGTTGTTGTTGTTTATTTGATGTTGTTGTTGTTGACATGGTTGTTGTGGTTTATTTCACGTTGTTGTTGTTGACGTTGTTGTTTATTTGACGTTGTTGTTGTTGTTTATTTGACGTTGTTGTTGTTGTTATTGACATTGTTGTTGTTGTTGTTTATTTGACGTTGTTGTTATTGTTTATTTGACATTGTTGTTGTTGTTGACGGTGTTGTTGTTGTTGTTGTTGTTTATTTGACGTTGTTGTTGTTGTTGTTTATTTGACGGTGTTGGTGTTGTTGTTGTTTATTTGACGTTGTTGTTGTTGTTGTTGTTGTTGTTGTTTATTTGACGTTGTTGTTGTTGTTGACGTTGTTGTTATTCTTGTTTATTTGACGTTTTTGTTGTTGTTGACATAGTTGTTGTTGTTGTTGTTGTTTATTTGACGTTGTTGTTGTTGAGGTTGTTGTTGTTGTTGTTGTTTATTTGACGTTGTTGTTGTTGTTTATTTGACGTTGTTGTTGTTGTTGTTGACGTTGTTGTTGTTGTTGTTGTTGTTGTTTATTTGGCGTTGTTGTTATTGTTGACGTTGCTGTTGTTGTTGTTTATTTGACGTTGTTGTCGTTGTTGTTTATTTGACGTTGTTGTTGTTTTTTTTTATTTGACGTTGTTGTTGTTGTTGTTGTTGTTGTTGTTTCCTTGAAGTTGTTGTTGTTGTTTATTTGACGTTGTTGTTGTTGTTGACATAGTTGTTGTTGTTTATTTAACGTTGTTGTTGTTGTTGTTTATTTAACATAGTTGTTGTTGTTGACGGTGTTGTTGTTGTTGTTGTTGTTTATTTGACATTATTGTTGTTGTTGTTGTTTATTTGACGTTGTTGTTGTTGTTGTTGACATAGTTGTTGTTGTTGTTTATTTGACATTGTTGTTGTTGCTGTTTATTTGACATTGTTGTTGTTGTTGACGGTGTTGTTATTGTTGTTGTTTATTTGACATTGTTGTTGTTTTTGACGTTGTTGTTGTTGTTTATTTGACGTTGTTGTTGTTGTTGTTTACTTGACGTTGTTGTTGTTATTGACGTTGTTGTTGTTGTTTATTTGACGTTGTTGTTGTTGTTGTTTATTTGACGTTGTTGTTGTTGTTGTTGACATAGTTGTTGTTGTTGTTTATTTGACGTTTTTGTTGTTGTTGTTTATTTGACGTAGTTGTTGTTGTTGACGGTGTTGTTGTTGTTGTTTATTTGACATTGTTGTTGTTGTTGTTGACGTTGTTGTTGTTGTTTATTTGACGTTGTTGTTGTTTATTTGATGTTGTTGTTGTGGTTTATTTGACGTTGTTGTTGTTGACGTTGTTGTTGTTGTTATTGTATATTTGACATTGTTGTTGTTGTTGTTTATTTGACGTAGTTGTTGTTGTTGTTGTAGTTTTCGTTGTGTTTATTTGACGTTGTTGTTGTTTTTTAATTGACGTTGTTGTTGTTGTTGTTGTTGTTTATTTGATGTTGTTGTTGTTGTTGTTATTGTTGTTGTTGTTGTTTATTTGACGTTGTTGTTGTTTTTTATTTGAAGTTGTTGTTGTTGTTGTTTATTTGATGTTTTTGTTGTTGTTGATGTTGTTGTTGTTTTTGTTGTTGTTTATTTGACGTTGTTGTTGTTGTTGTTGTTGACGTTGTTGTTGTTGTTGTTGTTTATTTGACGTTGTTGTTGTTATTTATTTGACATTGTTGTTGTTGTTATTGTTTATTTGACGTTGTTGTTGTTGTTGTTGTTGTTGTTGACGTTGTTGTTGTTGTTGTTGTTGTTGTTTATTTGACGTTGTTGTTGTTTATTTGACGTTGTTGTTGTTGTTGTTGTTGTTGTTGTTGTTTATTTAACGTTTTTGTTGTTGTTGATGTTGTTTTTGTTGTTGTTTATTTGACGTTGTTGTTATTTATTTGACGGTGTTGTTGTTGTTGTTGTTTATTTGACGTTGTTATTGTTGTTGTTGTTTATTTGACGTTGTTGTTGTTGTTGAAGTTTTTGTTGTTGTTTATTTGATGTTGTTGTTGTTGACATGGTTGTTGTGGTTTATTTCACGTTGTTGTTTATTTGACGTTGTTGTTGTTGTTTATTTGACGTTGTTGTTGTTGTTATTGACGTTGTTGTTGTTGTTGTTTATTTGACATTGTTGTTATTGTTTATTTGACATTGTTGTTGTTGTTCATTGTTGTTGTTGTTGTTGTTGTTTATTTGACGTTGTTGTTGTTGTTGTTGTTTATTTGACGGTGTTGTTGTTGTTGTTTATTTCACGTTGTTGTTGTTGTTGTTGTTTATTTGACGTTGTTGTTGTTGACGTTGTTGTTATTCTTGTTTATTTGACGTTTTTGTTGTTGTTGACATAGTTGTTGTTGTTGTTTATTTGACGTTGTTGTTGTTGTTGTTGAGGTTGTTGTTGTTGTTGTTTATTTGACGTTGTTGTTGTTGTTTATTTGACGTTGTTGTTGTTGTTGACGTTGTTGTTGTTGTTGTTGTTTATTTGACGTTGTTGTTATTGTTGACGTTGTTGTTGTTGTTGTTTATTTGACGTTGTTGTTGTTGTTGTTTATTTGACGTTGTTGTTGTTGTTGTTTATTTGACGTTGTTGTTGTTGTTGTTTATTTGACGTTGTTGTTGTTGTTGTTGTTGTTTCCTTGAGGTTGTTGTTGTTATTTATTTGACGTTGTTGTTGTTGTTGTTGACATAGTTGTTGTTGTTGTTTATTTAACGTTGTTGTTGTTGTTTATTTAACATTGTTGTTGTTGTTGACGGTGTTGTTGTTGTTGTTTATTTGACATTGTTGTTGTTGTTGTTTATTTGACGTTGTTGTTGTTGTTGTTGTTGTTTACTTGACGTTGTTGTTGTTGTTTATTTGACGTTGTTGTTGTTTACTTGACGTTGTTGTTGTTGTTTATTTGACGTTGTTGTTGTTGTTGTTGACATAGTTGTTGTTGTTGTTTATTTGACGTTGTTGTTGTTGTTGTTGACGGTGTTGTTGTCGTTGTTGTTTATTTGACATTGTTGTTGTTGTTGACGTTGTTGTTGTTGTTTATTTGACGTTGTTGTTGTTGTTGTTGTTTATTTGACGTTGTTGTTTATTTGACGTTGTTGTTGTTGTTGTTTATTTGACGTTGTTGTTTTTGACGTTGTTGTTGTTATTGTTTATTTGACGTTGTTGTTGTTGTTTATTTGACGTAGTTGTTGTTGTTGACGTTGTTGTTGTTGTTGTTGTTTATTTGACGTTTTTGTTGTTGTCGATGTTGTTGTTGTTTTTGTTGTTGTTTATTTGACGTTGTTGTTGTTGTTTAATTGACGTTGTTGTTGTTGTTGTTTATTTGACGTTGTTGTTGTTGTTGTTATAGTTGTTGTTGTTTATTTGACATTGTTGTTATTGTTATTTATTTGACGTTGTTGTTGTTGTTGTTGTTTATTTGACGTTGTTGTTGTTGTTGACGTTGTTGTTGTTGTTGTTGTTTATTTGACGTTGTTGTTGTTTATTTGACATTGCTGTTGTTGTTGACGTTGTTGTTGTTGTTTATTTGACATTGTTGTTGTTGTTGTTGACGTTGTTGTTGTTGTTGTTTATTTGACTTTGTTGTTGTTGTTGTTGTTTATTTGACGTTGTTGTTGTTGTTGTTTATTTGACGTTGTTGTTGTTGTTATTGTTTATTTGATGTTGTTGTTGTTGTTTACTTGACGTTGTTGTTGTTGTTGACGTTGTTCTTGTTGTTGTTTATTTGACGTTGTTGTTGTTGTTGACGTTGTTTTTGTTGTTGTTTATTTAAAGTTGTTGTTGTTGTTGTTTATTTGACGTTGTTGTTGTTGTTGTTTATTTGACAGTGTTGTTGTTGTTGTTGTTTATTTGACGTTGTTGCTATTGACGTTGTTGTTGTTATTGTTTATTTGACGTTGTTGTTGTTGTTGACATAGTTGTTGTTGTTGTTGTTTATTTGACGTTGTTGTTGTTGTTGACGTTGTTGTTATTGTTTATTTGACGTTGTTGTTGTTGTTTATTTGACATTGATGTTGTTGTCGACGTTGTTGTTGTTGTTTATTTGACATTGTTGTTGTTGTTGTTGTTGTTGACGTTGTTGTTGTTGTTGTTTATTTAACGTTGTTGTTGTTGTTTATTTGACGTTGTTGTTGTTGTTGTTGACTTAGTTGTTGTTGTTGTTTATTTGACGTTGTTGTTGTTGTTTATTTGACGTTGTTGTTGTTGTTGTTGTTTATTTGACGTTGTTGTTGTTGATTATTTGACGTTGTTGTTGTTGACGTTGTTGTTATTGTTATTGTTTATTTGACGTTGTTGTTGTTGTTGTTTATTTGACGTAGTTGTTGTTGTTTATTTGACGTTTTTTGGTGTTGTTGATGTTGTTGTTGTTTTGTTGTTGTTTATTTGACGTTGTTGTTGTTGTTGTTGACGTTGTTGTTGTTGTTGTTTATTTGACGTTGTTGTTGTTATTTATTTGACATTGTTGTTGTTGTTGTTATTGTTTATTTGATGTTGTTGTTGTTGTTTATTTGATGTTGTTGTTGTTGTTGACGTTGTTGTTGTTGTTTATTTGACGTTGTTGTTGTTGTTGTTGTTGTTGTTTATTTGACGTTGTTGTTGTTATTTACTTGACGGTATTGTTGTTGTTGTCGTTGTTGTTTATTTGACGTTGTTGTTGTTGTTGTTTATTTGACGTTGTTGTTGTTGTTGTTTACTTGATGTTGTTGTTATTGACATTGTTGTTGTTGTTGTTTATTTGTCGTTGTTGTTGTTGTTGTTGTTGTTGTTGTTGTTGACATAGTTGTTGTTGTTGTTTATTTTACGTTGTTGTTGTTGCTGTTTATTTAACATTGTTGTTGTTGTTGACGGTGTTGTTGTTGTTGTTTATTTGACATTGTTGTTGTTTTTGACGTTGTTGTTGTTGTTTATTTGACGTTGTTGTTGTTGTTGTTTACTTAACGTTGTTGTTGTTATTGACATTGTTGTTGTTGTTTATTTGACGTTGTTGTTGTTGTTGTTTATTTGACATTGTTGTTGTTGTTGACATAGTCGTTGTTGTTGTTTATTTGACGTTGTTGTTGTTGTTGTTGTTGTTGTTGTTTATTTGACGTAGTTGTTGTTGTTGACGGTGTTGTTGTTGTTGTTATTGTTGTTGTTGTTTATTTGACATTGTTGTTGTTGTTGTTGACGTTGTTGTTGTTGTTTATTTGACGTTGTTGTTGTTTATTTGACGTTGTTGTTGTTGTTTATTTGACGTTGTTGTTGTTGACGTTGTTGTTGTTGTTATTGTATATTTGACATTGTTGTTGTTGTTGTTTATTTGACGTAGTTGTTGTTGTTGTTGTTTTCGTTGTGTTTATTTGACGTTGTTGTTGTTTAATTGACGTTGTTGTTGTTGTTGTTGTTGTTTATTTGACGTTGTTTTTGTTGTTATTGTTGTTGTTGTTGTTTATTTGACGTTGTTGTTGTTTATTGACGTTGTTGTTGTTGTTGTTTATTTGACATTTTTGTTGTTGTTGATGTTGTTGTTGTTGTTTATTTGATGTTGTTGTTGTTGACATGGTTGTTGTGGTTTATTTCACGTTGTTGTTTATTTGACGTTGTTGTTGTTGTTGTTTATTTGACGTTGTTGTTGTTGTTATTGACGTTGTTGTTGTTGTTGTTTATTTGACATTGTTGTTATTGTTTATTTGACATTGTTGTTGTTGTTCATTGTTGTTGTTGTTGTTGTTGTTTATTTGACGTTGTTGTTGTTGTTGTTTATTTGACGGTGTTGTTGTTGTTGTTTATTTGACGTTGTTGTTGTTGTTGTTTATTTGACGTTGTTGTTGTTGTTGTTTATTTGACGTTGTTGTTGTTGTTGTTTATTTGACGTTGTTGTTGTTGTTGTTGTTGTTGTTTCCTTGAGGTTGTTGTTGTTATTTATTTGACGTTGTTGTTGTTGTTGTTGACATAGTTGTTGTTGTTGTTTATTTAACGTTGTTGTTGTTGTTTATTTAACATTGTTGTTGTTGTTGACGGTGTTGTTGTTGTTGTTGTTTATTTGACATTGTTGTTGTTGTTGTTTATTTGATGTTGTTGTTGTTGTTGTTGTTGTTTACTTGACGTTGTTGTTGTTGTTTATTTGACGTTGTTGTTGTTTACTTGACGTTGTTGTTGTTGTTTATTTGACGTTGTTGTTGTTGTTGTTGACATAGTTGTTGTTGTTGTTTATTTGACGTTGTTGTTGTTGTTGTTGACGGTGTTGTTGTCGTTGTTGTCTATTTGACATTGTTGTTGTTGTTGTTGACGTTGTTGTTGTTGTTTATTTGACGTTGTTGTTGTTGTTGTTGTTTATTTGACGTTGTTGTTTATTTGACGTTGTTGTTGTTGTTTATTTGACGTTGTTGTTGTTGTTTATTTGACGTTGTTGTTTTTGACGTTGTTGTTGTTATTGTTTATTTGACGTTGTTGTTGTTGTTTATTTGACGTAGTTGTTGTTGTTGACGTTGTTGTTGTTGTTGTTGTTTATTTGACGTTTTTGTTGTTGTCGATGTTGTTGTTGTTTTTGTTGTTGTTTATTTGACGTTGTTGTTGTTGTTTAATTGACGTTGTTGTTGTTGTTGTTTATTTGACGTTGTTGTTGTTGTTGTTATAGTTGTTGTTGTTTATTTGACATTGTTTTATTGTTGTTTATTTGACGTTGTTGTTGTTGTTGTTGTTTATTTGACGTTGTTGTTGTTGTTGACGTTGTTGTTGTTGTTGTTGTTTATTTGACGTTGTTGTTGTTTATTTGACATTGCTGTTGTTGTTGACGTTGTTGTTGTTGTTTATTTGACATTGTTGTTGTTGTTGTTGACGTTGTTGTTGTTGTTGTTGTTTATTTGACTTTGTTGTTGTTGTTGTTGTTTATTTGACGTTGTTGTTGTTGTTGTTGTTGTTTATTTGACGTTGTTGTTGTTGTTATTGTTTATTTGATGTTGTTGTTGTTGTTTACTTGACGTTGTTGTCGTTGTTGACGTTGTTCTTGTTGTTGTTTATTTGACGTTGTTGTTGTTGTTGACGTTGTTTTTGTTGTTGTTTATTTAAAGTTGTTGTTGTTGTTTATTTGACGTTGTTGTTGTTGTTGTTTATTTGACAGTGTTGTTGTTGTTGTTGTTTATTTGACGTTGTTGTTATTGACGTTGTTGTTGTTATTGTTTATTTGACGTTGTTGTTGTTGTTGACATAGTTGTTGTTGTTGTTGTTTATTTGACGTTGTTGTTGTTGTTGACGTTGTTGTTATTGTTTATTTGACGTTGTTGTTGTTGTTTATTTGACATTGATGTTGTTGTTGACGTTGTTGTTGTTGTTTATTTGACATTGTTGTTGTTGTTGACGTTGTTGTTGTTGTTGTTTATTTAACGTTGTTGTTGTTGTTTATTTGACGTTGTTGTTGTTGTTGTTGACTTAGTTGTTGTTGTTGTTTATTTGACGTTGTTGTTGTTGTTGTTGTTTATTTGACGTTGTTGTTGTTGATTATTTGACGTTGTTGTTGTTGACGTTGTTGTTATTGTTATTGTTTATTTGACGTTGTTGTTGTTGTTGTTTATTTGACGTAGTTGTTGTTGTTTATTTGACGTTTTTTGGTGTTGTTGATGTTGTTGTTGTTTTGTTGTTGTTTATTTGACGTTGTTGTTGTTGTTGTTGACGTTGTTGTTGTTGTTGTTTATTTGACGTTGTTGTTGTTATTTATTTGACATTGTTGTTGTTGTTGTTATTGTTTATTTGATGTTGTTGTTGTTGTTTATTTGATGTTGTTGTTGTTGTTGACGTTGTTGTTGTTGTTTATTTGACGTTGTTGTTGTTGACGTTGTTGTTGTTGTTGTTGTTTATTTGACGTTGTTGTTGTTATTTACTTGACGTTATTGTTGTTGTTGTCGTTGTTGTTTATTTGACGTTGTTGTTGTTGTTGTTTACTTGATGTTGTTGTTATTGACATTGTTGTTGTTGTTGTTTATTTGTCGTTGTTGTTGTTGTTGTTGACATAGTTGTTGTTGTTGTTTATTTTACGTTGTTGTTGTTGCTGTTTATTTAACATTGTTGTTGTTGTTGACGGTGTTGTTGTTGTTGTTTATTTGACATTGTTGTTGTTTTTGACATTGTTGTTGTTGTTTATTTGACGTTGTTGTTGTTGTTGTTTACTTAACGTTGTTGTTGTTATTGACATTGTTGTTGTTGTTTATTTGACGTTGTTGTTGTTGTTGTTTATTTGACATTGTTGTTGTTGTTGACATAGTCGTTGTTGTTGTTTATTTGACGTTGTTGTTGTTGTTGTTGTTTATTTGACGTAGTTGTTGTTGTTGACGGTGTTGTTGTTGTTGTTATTGTTGTTGTTGTTTATTTGACATTGTTGTTGTTGTTGTTGACGTTGTTGTTGTTGTTTATTTGACGTTGTTGTTGTTTATTTGACGTTGTTGTTGTTTATTTGACGTTGTTGTTGTTGACGTTGTTGTTGTTGTTATTGTATATTTGACATTGTTGTTGTTGTTGTTTATTTGACGTAGTTGTTGTTGTTGTTGTTTTCGTTGTGTTTATTTGACGTTGTTGTTGTTTAATTGACGTTGTTGTTGTTGTTGTTGTTGTTTATTTGACGTTGTTTTTGTTGTTATTGTTGTTGTTGTTGTTTATTTGACGTTGTTGTTGTTTATTGACGTTGTTGTTGTTGTTGTTTATTTGACGTTTTTGTTGTTGTTGATGTTGTTGTTTTTTTTTGTTGTTTATTTGACGTTGTTGTTGTTGTTTAATTGACGTTGTTGTTGTTGTTGTTGTTGATATTTATTTGACGTTGTTGTTGACGTTGTTGTTGTTGTTTATTTGACGTTGTTGTTGTTATTTATTTGACATTGTTGTTGTTGGTATTGTTTATTTGACATTGTTGTTGTTGTTGACGTTGTTGTTGTTGTTGTTTATTTGACGTTGTTGTTGTTGTTGACGTTGTTGTTGTTGTTGTTTACTTGACGTTGTTGTTGTTGTTTATTTGACGTCGTTGTTGTTGTTGTTGTTGTTGTTTACTTGACGTTGTTGTTGTTATTGACGTTGTTGTTGTTGTTTATTTGACGTTGTTGTTGTTGTTGACATAGTTGTTGTTGTTGTTTATTTGACGTTGTTGTTGTTGTTGTTGTTGTTTATTTGACATTGTTGTTGTTGTTAACGGTGTTATTGTTGTTGTTGTTTATTTGACATTGTTGTTGTTGTTGTTGTTTATTTGACGTTGTTGTTGTTGTTGTTGTTGTTGTTTACTTGACGTTGTTGTTGTTATTGACGTTGTTGTTGTTATTGACGTTGTTGTTGTTGTTGTTTATTTGACGTTGTTGTTGTTGTTTATTTGACGTTGTTGTTGTTGTTGACATAGTTGTTGTTGTTGTTTATTTGATGTTGTTGTTGTTGTTGTTTATTTGACGTAGTTTTTGTTGTCGACGTTGTTGTTGTTGTTGTTTCTTTGACATTGTTGTTGTTGTTGACGTTGTTGTTGTTGTTTATTTGACGTTGTTGTTGTTGTTTATTTGACGTTGTTGTTGTTGTTTATTTGACGTTGTTGTTGTTGTTGTTGTTATTGTTTATTTAACGTTGTTGTTGTTGTTTATTTGACGTAGTTGATGTTGTTGATGTTATTGTTGTTGTTTATTTGACGTTTTTGTTGTTGTTGATGTTGTTGTTGTTTTTGTTGTTGTTTATTTGACGTTGTTGTTGTTGTTGTTTACTTGACGTTGTTGTTGTTGTTGTTTATTTGACGTTGTTGTTGTTGTTGTTTATTTGACGTAGTTGTTGTTGTTTATTTGACGTTTTTTGGTGTTGTTGATGTTGTTGTTGTTTTGTTGTTGTTTATTTGACGTTGTTGTTGTTGTTGTTGACGTTGTTGTTGTTGTTGTTTATTTGACGTTGTTGTTGTTATTTATTTGACATTGTTGTTGTTGTTGTTATTGTTTATTTGATGTTGTTGTTGTTGTTTATTTGATGTTGTTGTTGTTGTTGACGTTGTTGTTGTTGTTTATTTGACGTTGTTGTTGTTGACGTTGTTGTTGTTGTTGTTGTTTATTTGACGTTGTTGTTGTTATTTACTTGACGTTATTGTTGTTGTTGTCGTTGTTGTTTATTTGACGTTGTTGTTGTTGTTGTTTACTTGATGTTGTTGTTATTGACATTGTTGTTGTTGTTGTTTATTTGTCGTTGTTGTTGTTGTTGTTGTTGACATAGTTGTTGTTGTTGTTTATTTTACGTTGTTGTTGTTGCTGTTTATTTAACATTGTTGTTGTTGTTGACGGTGTTGTTGTTGTTGTTTATTTGACATTGTTGTTGTTGTTTATTTGACGTTGTTGTTGTTGTTGTTTACTTAACGTTGTTGTTGTTATTGACATTGTTGTTGTTGTTTATTTGACGTTGTTGTTGTTGTTGTTTATTTGACATTGTTGTTGTTGTTGACATAGTCGTTGTTGTTGTTTATTTGACGTTGTTGTTGTTGTTGTTGTTTATTTGACGTAGTTGTTGTTGTTGACGGTGTTGTTGTTGTTGTTATTGTTGTTGTTGTTTATTTGACATTGTTGTTGTTGTTGTTGACGTTGTTGTTGTTGTTTATTTGACGTTGTTGTTGTTTATTTGACGTTGTTGTTGTTTATTTGACGTTGTTGTTGTTGACGTTGTTGTTGTTGTTATTGTATATTTGACATTGTTGTTGTTGTTGTTTATTTGACGTAGTTGTTGTTGTTGTTGTTTTCGTTGTGTTTATTTGACGTTGTTGTTGTTTAATTGACGTTGTTGTTGTTGTTGTTGTTGTTTATTTGACGTTGTTTTTGTTGTTATTGTTGTTGTTGTTGTTTATTTGACGTTGTTGTTGTTTATTGACGTTGTTGTTGTTGTTGTTTATTTGACGTTTTTGTTGTTGTTGATGTTGTTGTTTTTTTTTGTTGTTTATTTGACGTTGTTGTTGTTGTTTAATTGACGTTGTTGTTGTTGTTGTTGTTGATATTTATTTGACGTTGTTGTTGACGTTGTTGTTGTTGTTTATTTGACGTTGTTGTTGTTATTTATTTGACATTGTTGTTGTTGGTATTGTTTATTTGACGTTGTTGTTGTTGTTGACGTTGTTGTTGTTGTTGTTTATTTGACGTTGTTGTTGTTGTTGACGTTGTTGTTGTTGTTGTTTACTTGACGTTGTTGTTGTTGTTTATTTGACGTCGTTGTTGTTGTTGTTGTTGTTGTTTACTTGACGTTGTTGTTGTTATTGACGTTGTTGTTGTTGTTTATTTGACGTTGTTGTTGTTGTTGACATAGTTGTTGTTGTTGTTTATTTGACGTTGTTGTTGTTGTTGTTGTTGTTTATTTGACATTGTTGTTGTTGTTAACGGTGTTATTGTTGTTGTTGTTTATTTGACATTGTTGTTGTTGTTGTTGTTGTTTATTTGACGTTGTTGTTGTTGTTGTTGTTGTTGTTTACTTGACGTTGTTGTTGTTATTGACGTTGTTGTTGTTATTGACGTTGTTGTTGTTGTTGTTTATTTGACGTTGTTGTTGTTGTTTATTTGACGTTGTTGTTGTTGTTGACATAGTTGTTGTTGTTGTTTATTTGATGTTGTTGTTGTTGTTGTTTATTTGACGTAGTTTTTGTTGTCGACGTTGTTGTTGTTGTTGTTTCTTTGACATTGTTGTTGTTGTTGACGTTGTTGTTGTTGTTTATTTGACGTTGTTGTTGTTGTTTATTTGACGTTGTTGTTGTTGTTTATTTGACGTTGTTGTTGTTGTTGTTGTTATTGTTTATTTAACGTTGTTGTTGTTGTTTATTTGACGTAGTTGATGTTGTTGATGTTATTGTTGTTGTTTATTTGACTTTTTTGTTGTTGTTGATGTTGTTGTTGTTTTTGTTGTTGTTTATTTGACGTTGTTGTTGTTGTTGTTTACTTGACGTTGTTGTTGTTGTTGTTTATTTGACGTTGTTGTTGTTGTTGTTGTTGTTGTTGTTGTTGTTGTTGTTGTTTACTTGACGTTGTTGTTGTTATTGACGTTGTTGTTGTTGTTTATTTGACGTTGTTGTTGTTGTTGACATAGTTGTTGTTGTTGTTGTTTATTTGACGTTGTTGTTGTTGTTGTTGTTGTTTATTTGACGTTGTTGTTGTTGTTGACGTTGTTGTTGTTGTTGTTGTTTACTTGACGTTGTTGTTGTTGTTTATTTGACGTTGTTGTTGTTGTTTATTTGACGTTGTTGTTGTTGTTGTTGTTGTTTACTTGACGTTGTTGTTGTTATTGACATTGTTGTTGTTATTGATGTTGTTGTTGTTATTGACGTTGTTGTTGTTATTGACGTTGTTGTTGTTGTTTTTTATTTGACGTTGTTGTGGTTGTTTATTTGACGTTGTTGTTGTTGTTGACATAGTTGTTGTTGTTGTTTATTTGATGTTATTGTTGTTGTTGCTTATTTGACGTAGTTTTTGTTGTCGACGTTGTTGTTGTTGTTGTTTATTTGACATTGTTGTTGTTGTTGTTGACGTTGTTGTTGTTGTTTATTTGACGTTGTTGTTGTTGTTTATTTGACGTTGTTGTTGTTGTTGTTTATTTGACGTTGTTGTTGTTGTTGTTATTGTTTATTTAACGTTGTTGTTGTTGTTTATTTGACGTAGTTGATGTTGTTGATGTTATTGTTGTTGTTGTTTATTTGACGTTTTTGTTGTTGTTGATGTTGTTGTTGTTTTTGTTGTTGTTTATTTGACGTTGTTGTTGTTGTTGACGTTGTTGTTATTCTTGTTTATTTGACGTTTTTGTTGTTGTTGACATAGTTGTTGTTGTTATTGTTGTTTATTTGACGTTGTTGTTGTTATTGTTGAGGTTGTTGTGGTTGTTGTTGTTTATTTGACGTTTTTGTTATTGTTTATTTGACGTTGTTGTTGTTGACGTTGTATTTGTTGTTGTTTATTTGACGTTGTTGTTATTGTTGACGTTGCTGTTGTTGTTGTTTATTTGACGTTGTTGTTGTTGTTGTTTATTTGACGTTGTTGTTGTTGTTTTTGTTTACTTGACGTTGTTGTCGTTGTTGTTTATTTGATGTTGTTGTTGTTGTTGACATAGTTGTTGTCTTTGTTTATTTGACGTTGTTGTTGTTGTTGTTGTTTATTTGACATTGTTGTTGTTGTTGACGGTGTTGTTGTTGTTGTTTATTTGACATTGTTGTTGTTGTTGATTATTTGACGTTGTTGTTGTTGACGTTGTTGTTATTGTTATTGTTTATTTGACGTTGTTGTTGTTGTTGTTGTTTATTTGACGTAGTTGTTGTTGTTTATTTGACGTTTTGTTGTTGTTGTTGATGTTGTTGTTGTTTTGTTGTTGTTTATTTGACGTTGTTGTTGTTGTTGTTGACGTTGTTGTTGTTGTTGTTGTTTATTTGACATTGTTGTTGTTATTTATTTGACATTGTTGTTGTTGTTGTTATTGTTTATTTGATGTTGTTGTTGTTGTTTATTTGATGTTGTTGTTGTTGTTGACGTTGTTGTTGTTGTTTATTTGACGTTGTTGTTGTTGTTGACGTTGTTGTTGTTGTTGTTGTTTATTTGACGTTGTTGTTGTTGTTCTTTACTTGACGTTATTGTTGTTGTTGTCGTTGTTGTTTATTTGACGTTGTTGTTGTTGTTGTTTACTTGATGTTGTTGTTATTGACATTGTTGTTGTTGTTGTTTATTTGTCGTTGTTGTTGTTGTTGTTGACATAGTTGTTGTTGTTGTTTATTTTACGTTGTTGTTGTTGCTGTTTATTTAACATTGTTGTTGTTGTTGACGGTGTTGTTGTTGTTGTTTATTTGACATTGTTGTTGTTTTTGACGTTGTTGTTGTTGTTTATTTGACGTTGTTGTTGTTGTTTACTTAACGTTGTTGTTGTTATTGACATTGTTGTTGTTGTTGTTTATTTGACGTTGTTGTTGTTGTTGTTTATTTGACATTGTTGTTGTTGTTGACATAGTCGTTGTTGTTGTTTATTTGACGTTGTTGTTGTTGTTGTTTATTTGACGTAGTTGTTGTTGTTGACGGTGTTGTTGTTGTTGTTATTGTTGTTGTTGTTTATTTGACATTGTTGTTGTTGTTGTTGACGTTGTTGTTGTTGTTGTTTATTTGACGTTGTTGTTGTTTATTTGACGTTGTTGTTGTTGTTTATTTGACGTTGTTGTTGTTGACGTTGTTGTTGTTGTTATTGTATATTTGACATTGTTGTTGTTGTTGTTGTTTATTTGACGTAGTTGTTGTTGTTGTTGTTTTCGTTGTGTTTATTTGACGTTGTTGTTGTTTAATTGACATTGTTGTTGTTGTTGTTGTTGTTGTTGTTTATTTGACGTTGTTGTTGTTGTTTAATTGACGTTGTTGTTGTTGTTGTTTATTTGACGTTGTTGTTGTTATTGTTATAGTTGTTGTTGGTTATTTGACGTTGTTATTGTTGTTATTTATTTGACGTTGTTGTTGTTGTTGTTGTTGTTTATTTGACGTTGTTGTTGTTGTTGACGTTGTTGTTGTTGTTGTTGTTTATTTGACGTTGTTGTTGTTTATTTGACATTGCTGTTTTTGTTGACGTTGTTGTTGTTGTTTATTTGACATTGTTGTTGTTGTTGTTGACGTTGTTGTTGTTGTTGTTTATTTGACTTTGTTGTTGTTGTTGTTGTTTATTTGACGTTGTTGTTGTTGTTGTTGTTTATTTGACGTTGTTGTCGTTGTTATTGTTTATTTGATGTTGTTGTTGTTGTTTACTTGACGTTGTTGTTGTTGTTGACGTTGTTCTTGTTGTTGTTTATTTGACGTTGTTGTTGTTGTTGACGTTGTTTTTGTTGTTGTTTATTTAAAGTTGTTGTTGTTGTTGTTTATTTGACGTTGTTGTTGTTGTTGTTGTTTATTTGACAGTGTTGTTGTTGTTGTTGTTTATTTGACGTTGTTGTTATTGACGTTGTTGTTGTTATTGTTTATTTGACGTTGTTGTTGTTGTTGACATAGTTGTTGTTGTTGTTTATTTGACGTTGTTGTTGTTGTTGTTGTTGACGTTGTTGTTATTGTTTATTTGACGTTGTTGTTGTTGTTGTTGTTGTTGTTGTTTATTTGACATTGATGTTGTTGTTGACGTTGTTGTTGTTGTTTATTTGACATTGTTGTTGTTGTTGTTGTTGACGTTGTTGTTGTTGTTGTTTATTTAACGTTGTTGTTGTTGTTTATTTGACGTTGTTGTTGTTGTTGTTGACTTAGTTGTTGTTGTTGTTTATTTGACGTTGTTGTTGTTGTTGTTGTTTATTTGACGTTGTTGTTGTTGATTATTTGACGTTGTTGTTGTTGACGTTGTTGTTATTGTTATTGTTTATTTGACGTTGTTGTTGTTGTTGTTGTTTATTTGACGTAGTTGTTGTTGTTTATTTGACGTTTTTTGTTGTTGTTGATGTTGTTGTTGTTTTGTTGGTGTTTATTTGACGTTTTTGTTGTTATTAATGGTGTTGTTGTTGTTTATTTGACGTTGTTGTTATTTATTTGACGGTGTTGTTGTGTTGTTGTTGTTTATTTGACGTTGTTATTGTTGTTGTTGTTTATTTGATGTTGTTGTTGTTGTTGACGTTGTTGTTGTTGTTGTTTATTTGATGTTGTTGTTGTTGACATGGTTGTTGTGGTTTATATCACGTTGTTGTTGTTGACGTTGTTGTTTATTTGACGTTGTTGTTGTTGTTTATTTGACGTTGTTGTTGTTGTTATTGACATTGTTGTTGTTGTTGTTTATTTGACGTTGTTGTTATTGTTTATTTGACATTGTTGTTGTTGTTGACGGTGTTGTTGTTGTTGTTGTTGTTTATTTGACGTTGTTGTTGTTGTTGTTTATTTGACGGTGTTGGTGTTGTTGTTGTTTATTTGACGTTGTTGTTGTTGTTGTTGTTGTTGTTGTTGTTGTTTATTTGACGTTGTTGTTG
Organism: Vicia faba; assembly: GCA_948472305.1. Lineage (NCBI taxonomy): Eukaryota > Viridiplantae > Streptophyta > Magnoliopsida > Fabales > Fabaceae > Vicia > Vicia faba. The sequence continues at coordinate 385,508,486 of OX451739.1, read as the reverse complement.
TTGTTGACGTTGTTGTTATTCTTGTTTATTTGACGTTTTTGTTGTTGTTGACATAGTTGTTGTTGTTGTTGTTGTTTATTTGACGTTGTTGTTGTTGAGGTTGTTGTTGTTGTTGTTGTTTATTTGACGTTGTTGTTGTTGTTTATTTGACGTTGTTGTTGTTGTTGTTGACGTTGTTGTTGTTGTTGTTGTTGTTGTTTATTTGGCGTTGTTGTTATTGTTGACGTTGCTGTTGTTGTTGTTTATTTGACGTTGTTGTCGTTGTTGTTTATTTGACGTTGTTGTTGTTTTTTTTTATTTGACGTTGTTGTTGTTGTTGTTGTTGTTGTTGTTTCCTTGAAGTTGTTGTTGTTGTTTATTTGACGTTGTTGTTGTTGTTGACATAGTTGTTGTTGTTTATTTAACGTTGTTGTTGTTGTTGTTTATTTAACATAGTTGTTGTTGTTGACGGTGTTGTTGTTGTTGTTGTTGTTTATTTGACATTATTGTTGTTGTTGTTGTTTATTTGACGTTGTTGTTGTTGTTGTTGACATAGTTGTTGTTGTTGTTTATTTGACATTGTTGTTGTTGCTGTTTATTTGACATTGTTGTTGTTGTTGACGGTGTTGTTATTGTTGTTGTTTATTTGACATTGTTGTTGTTTTTGACGTTGTTGTTGTTGTTTATTTGACGTTGTTGTTGTTGTTGTTTACTTGACGTTGTTGTTGTTATTGACGTTGTTGTTGTTGTTTATTTGACGTTGTTGTTGTTGTTGTTTATTTGACGTTGTTGTTGTTGTTGTTGACATAGTTGTTGTTGTTGTTTATTTGACGTTTTTGTTGTTGTTGTTTATTTGACGTAGTTGTTGTTGTTGACGGTGTTGTTGTTGTTGTTTATTTGACATTGTTGTTGTTGTTGTTGACGTTGTTGTTGTTGTTTATTTGACGTTGTTGTTGTTTATTTGATGTTGTTGTTGTGGTTTATTTGACGTTGTTGTTGTTGACGTTGTTGTTGTTGTTATTGTATATTTGACATTGTTGTTGTTGTTGTTTATTTGACGTAGTTGTTGTTGTTGTTGTAGTTTTCGTTGTGTTTATTTGACGTTGTTGTTGTTTTTTAATTGACGTTGTTGTTGTTGTTGTTGTTTATTTGATGTTGTTGTTGTTGTTGTTATTGTTGTTGTTGTTGTTTATTTGACGTTGTTGTTGTTTTTTATTTGAAGTTGTTGTTGTTGTTGTTTATTTGATGTTTTTGTTGTTGTTGATGTTGTTGTTGTTTTTGTTGTTGTTTATTTGACGTTGTTGTTGTTGTTGTTGTTGACGTTGTTGTTGTTGTTGTTGTTTATTTGACGTTGTTGTTGTTATTTATTTGACATTGTTGTTGTTGTTATTGTTTATTTGACGTTGTTGTTGTTGTTGTTGTTGTTGTTGTTGACGTTGTTGTTGTTGTTGTTGTTGTTTATTTGACGTTGTTGTTGTTTATTTGACGTTGTTGTTGTTGTTGTTGTTGTTGTTGTTGTTGTTGTTTATTTAACGTTTTTGTTGTTGTTGATGTTGTTTTTGTTGTTGTTTATTTGACGTTGTTGTTATTTATTTGACGGTGTTGTTGTTGTTGTTGTTTATTTGACGTTGTTATTGTTGTTGTTGTTTATTTGACGTTGTTGTTGTTGTTGAAGTTTTTGTTGTTGTTTATTTGATGTTGTTGTTGTTGACATGGTTGTTGTGGTTTATTTCATGTTGTTGTTTATTTGACGTTGTTGTTGTTGTTTATTTGACATTGTTGTTGTTGTTATTGACGTTGTTGTTGTTGTTGTTTATTTGACATTGTTGTTATTGTTTATTTGACATTGTTGTTGTTGTTCATTGTTGTTGTTGTTGTTGTTGTTTATTTGACGTTGTTGTTGTTGTTGTTTATTTGACGGTGTTGTTGTTGTTGTTTATTTCACGTTGTTGTTGTTGTTGTTGTTTATTTGACGTTGTTGTTGTTGACGTTGTTGTTATTCTTGTTTATTTGACGTTTTTGTTGTTGTTGACATAGTTGTTGTTGTTGTTGTTTATTTGACGTTGTTGTTGTTGTTGTTGAGGTTGTTGTTGTTGTTGTTTATTTGACGTTGTTGTTGTTGTTTATTTGACGTTGTTGTTGTTGTTGACGTTGTTGTTGTTGTTGTTGTTTATTTGACGTTGTTGTTATTGTTGACGTTGTTGTTGTTGTTGTTTATTTGACGTTGTTGTTGTTGTTGTTTATTTGACGTTGTTGTTGTTGTTGTTTATTTGACGTTGTTGTTGTTGTTGTTTATTTGACGTTGTTGTTGTTGTTGTTGTTGTTGTTTCCTTGAGGTTGTTGTTGTTATTTATTTGACGTTGTTGTTGTTGTTGTTGACATAGTTGTTGTTGTTGTTTATTTAACGTTGTTGTTGTTGTTTATTTAACATTGTTGTTGTTGTTGACGGTGTTGTTGTTGTTGTTGTTTATTTGACATTGTTGTTGTTGTTGTTTATTTGACGTTGTTGTTGTTGTTGTTGTTGTTTACTTGACGTTGTTGTTGTTGTTTATTTGACGTTGTTGTTGTTTACTTGACGTTGTTGTTGTTGTTTATTTGACGTTGTTGTTGTTGTTGTTGACATAGTTGTTGTTGTTGTTTATTTGACGTTGTTGTTGTTGTTGTTGACGGTGTTGTTGTCGTTGTTGTTTATTTGACATTGTTGTTGTTGTTGTTGACGTTGTTGTTGTTGTTTATTTGACGTTGTTGTTGTTGTTGTTGTTTATTTGACGTTGTTGTTTATTTGACGTTGTTGTTGTTGTTTATTTGACGTTGTTGTTTTTGACGTTGTTGTTGTTATTGTTTATTTGACGTTGGTGTTGTTGTTGTTTATTTGACGTAGTTGTTGTTGTTGACGTTGTTGTTGTTGTTGTTGTTTATTTGACGTTTTTGTTGTTGTCGATGTTGTTGTTGTTTTTGTTGTTGTTTATTTGACGTTGTTGTTGTTGTTTAATTGACGTTGTTGTTGTTGTTGTTTATTTGACGTTGTTGTTGTTGTTGTTGTTATAGTTGTTGTTGTTTATTTGACATTGTTGTTATTGTTATTTATTTGACGTTGTTGTTGTTGTTGTTGTTTATTTGACGTTGTTGTTGTTGTTGACGTTGTTGTTGTTGTTGTTGTTTATTTGACGTTGTTGTTGTTTATTTGACATTGCTGTTGTTGTTGACGTTGTTGTTGTTGTTTATTTGACATTGTTGTTGTTGTTGTTGACGTTGTTGTTGTTGTTGTTTATTTGACTTTGTTGTTGTTGTTGTTGTTTATTTGACGTTGTTGTTGTTGTTGTTTATTTGACGTTGTTGTTGTTGTTATTGTTTATTTGATGTTGTTGTTGTTGTTTACTTGACGTTGTTGTTGTTGTTGACGTTGTTCTTGTTGTTGTTTATTTGACGTTGTTGTTGTTGTTGACGTTGTTTTTGTTGTTGTTTATTTAAAGTTGTTGTTGTTGTTGTTTATTTGACGTTGTTGTTGTTGTTGTTTATTTGACAGTGTTGTTGTTGTTGTTGTTTATTTGACGTTGTTGTTATTGACGTTGTTGTTGTTATTGTTTATTTGACGTTGTTGTTGTTGTTGACATAGTTGTTGTTGTTGTTGTTTATTTGACGTTGTTGTTGTTGTTGACGTTGTTGTTATTGTTTATTTGACGTTGTTGTTGTTGTTTATTTGACATTGATGTTGTTGTTGACGTTGTTGTTGTTGTTTATTTGACATTGTTGTTGTTGTTGTTGTTGACGTTGTTGTTGTTGTTGTTTATTTAACGTTGTTGTTGTTGTTTATTTGACGTTGTTGTTGTTGTTGTTGACTTAGTTGTTGTTGTTGTTTATTTGACGTTGTTGTTGTTGTTTATTTGACGTTGTTGTTGTTGTTGTTGTTTATTTGACGTTGTTGTTGTTGATTATTTGACGTTGTTGTTGTTGACGTTGTTGTTATTGTTATTGTTTATTTGACGTTGTTGTTGTTGTTGTTTATTTGACGTAGTTGTTGTTGTTTATTTGACGTTTTTTGGTGTTGTTGATGTTGTTGTTGTTTTGTTGTTGTTTATTTGACGTTGTTGTTGTTGTTGTTGACGTTGTTGTTGTTGTTGTTTATTTGACGTTGTTGTTGTTATTTATTTGACATTGTTGTTGTTGTTGTTATTGTTTATTTGATGTTGTTGTTGTTGTTTATTTGATGTTGTTGTTGTTGTTGACGTTGTTGTTGTTGTTTATTTGACGTTGTTGTTGTTGTTGTTGTTGTTGTTTATTTGACGTTGTTGTTGTTATTTACTTGACGGTATTGTTGTTGTTGTCGTTGTTGTTTATTTGACGTTGTTGTTGTTGTTTATTTGACGTTGTTGTTGTTGTTGTTTACTTGATGTTGTTGTTATTGACATTGTTGTTGTTGTTGTTTATTTGTCGTTGTTGTTGTTGTTGTTGTTGACATAGTTGTTGTTGATGTTTATTTTACGTTGTTGTTGTTGCTGTTTATTTAACATTGTTGTTGTTGTTGACGGTGTTGTTGTTGTTGTTTATTTGACATTGTTGTTGTTTTTGACGTTGTTGTTGTTGTTTATTTGACGTTGTTGTTGTTGTTGTTTACTTAACGTTGTTGTTGTTATTGACATTGTTGTTGTTGTTTATTTGACGTTGTTGTTGTTGTTGTTTATTTGACATTGTTGTTGTTGTTGACATAGTCGTTGTTGTTGTTTATTTGACGTTGTTGTTGTTGTTGTTGTTGTTGTTTATTTGACGTAGTTGTTGTTGTTGACGGTGTTGTTGTTGTTGTTATTGTTGTTGTTGTTTATTTGACATTGTTGTTGTTGTTGACGTTGTTGTTGTTGTTTATTTGACGTTGTTGTTGTTTATTTGACGTTGTTGTTGTTGTTTATTTGACGTTGTTGTTGTTGACGTTGTTGTTGTTGTTATTGTATATTTGACATTGTTGTTGTTGTTGTTTATTTGACGTAGTTGTTGTTGTTGTTGTTTTCGTTGTGTTTATTTGACGTTGTTGTTGTTTAATTGACGTTGTTGTTGTTGTTGTTGTTGTTTATTTGACGTTGTTTTTGTTGTTATTGTTGTTGTTGTTGTTTATTTGACGTTGTTGTTGTTTATTGACGTTGTTGTTGTTGTTGTTTATTTGACGTTTTTGTTGTTGTTGATGTTGTTGTTGTTGTTTATTTGATGTTGTTGTTGTTGACATGGTTGTTGTGGTTTATTTCACGTTGTTGTTTATTTGACGTTGTTGTTGTTGTTTATTTGACGTTGTTGTTGTTGTTATTGACGTTGTTGTTGTTGTTGTTTATTTGACATTGTTGTTATTGTTTATTTGACATTGTTGTTGTTGTTCATTGTTGTTGTTGTTGTTGTTGTTTATTTGACGTTGTTGTTGTTGTTGTTTATTTGACGGTGTTGTTGTTGTTGTTTATTTCACGTTGTTGTTGTTGTTGTTTATTTGACGTTGTTGTTGTTGACGTTGTTGTTATTCTTGTTTATTTGACGTTTTTGTTGTTGTTGACATAGTTGTTGTTGTTGTTGTTTATTTGACGTTGTTGTTGTTGTTGTTGAGGTTGTTGTTGTTGTTGTTTATTTGACGTTGTTGTTGTTGTTTATTTGACGTTGTTGTTGTTGTTGACGTTGTTGTTGTTTTTGTTTATTTGACGTTGTTGTTATTGTTGACGTTGTTGTTGTTGTTGTTTATTTGACGTTGTTGTTGTTGTTGTTTATTTGACGTTGTTGTTGTTGTTGTTTATTTGACGTTGTTGTTGTTGTTGTTTATTTGACGTTGTTGTTGTTGTTGTTGTTGTTGTTGTTTCCTTGAGGTTGTTGTTGTTATTTATTTGACGTTGTTGTTGTTGTTGTTGACATAGTTGTTGTTGTTGTTTATTTAACGTTGTTGTTGTTGTTTATTTAACATTGTTGTTGTTGTTGACGGTGTTGTTGTTGTTGTTGTTTATTTGACATTGTTGTTGTTGTTGTTTATTTGACGTTGTTGTTGTTGTTGTTGTTTACTTGACGTTGTTGTTGTTGTTTATTTGACGTTGTTGTTGTTTACTTGACGTTGTTGTTGTTGTTTATTTGACGTTGTTGTTGTTGTTGTTGACATAGTTGTTGTTGTTGTTTATTTGACGTTGTTTTTGTTGTTGTTGACGGTGTTGTTGTCGTTGTTGTTTATTTGACATTGTTGTTGTTGTTGTTGACGTTGTTGTTGTTGTTTATTTGACGTTGTTGTTGTTGTTGTTGTTTATTTGACGTTGTTGTTTATTTGACGTTGTTGTTGTTGTTTATTTGACGTTGTTGTTTTTGACGTTGTTGTTGTTATTGTTTATTTGACGTTGTTGTTGTTGTTTATTTGACGTAGTTGTTGTTGTTGACGTTGTTGTTGTTGTTGTTGTTGTTTATTTGACGTTTTTGTTGTTGTCGATGTTGTTGTTGTTTTTGTTGTTGTTTATTTGACGTTGTTGTTGTTGTTTAATTGACGTTGTTGTTGTTGTTGTTTATTTGACGTTGTTGTTGTTGTTGTTATAGTTGTTGTTGTTTATTTGACATTGTTTTATTGTTATTTATTTGACGTTGTTGTTGTTGTTGTTGTTTATTTGACGTTGTTGTTGTTGTTGACGTTGTTGTTGTTGTTGTTGTTTATTTGACGTTGTTGTTGTTTATTTGACATTGCTGTTGTTGTTGACGTTGTTGTTGTTGTTTATTTGACATTGTTGTTGTTGTTGTTGACGTTGTTGTTGTTGTTGTTGTTTATTTGACTTTGTTGTTGTTGTTGTTGTTGTTTATTTGACGTTGTTGTTGTTGTTGTTGTTGTTGTTTATTTGACGTTGTTGTTGTTGTTATTGTTTATTTGATGTTGTTGTTGTTGTTTACTTGACGTTGTTGTTGTTGTTGACGTTGTTCTTGTTGTTGTTTATTTGACGTTGTTGTTGTTGTTGACGTTGTTTTTGTTGTTGTTTATTTAAAGTTGTTGTTGTTGTTTATTTGACGTTGTTGTTGTTGTTGTTTATTTGACAGTGTTGTTGTTGTTGTTGTTTATTTGACGTTGTTGTTATTGACGTTGTTGTTGTTATTGTTTATTTGACGTTGTTGTTGTTGTTGACATAGTTGTTGTTGTTGTTGTTTATTTGACGTTGTTGTTGTTGTTGACGTTGTTGTTATTGTTTATTTGACGTTGTTGTTGTTGTTTATTTGACATTGATGTTGTTGTTGACGTTGTTGTTGTTGTTTATTTGACATTGTTGTTGTTGTTGTTGTTGTTGACGTTGTTGTTGTTGTTGTTTATTTAACGTTGTTGTTGTTGTTTATTTGACGTTGTTGTTGTTGTTGTTGACTTAGTTGTTGTTGTTGTTTATTTGACGTTGTTGTTGTTGTTGTTTATTTGACGTTGTTGTTGTTGATTATTTGACGTTGTTGTTGTTGACGTTGTTGTTATTGTTATTGTTTATTTGACGTTGTTGTTGTTGTTGTTTATTTGACGTAGTTGTTGTTGTTTATTTGACGTTTTTTGGTGTTGTTTATGTTGTTGTTGTTTTGTTGTTGTTTATTTGACGTTGTTGTTGTTGTTGTTGACGTTGTTGTTGTTGTTGTTGTTTATTTGACGTTGTTGTTGTTATTTATTTGACATTGTTGTTGTTGTTGTTATTGTTTATTTGATGTTGTTGTTGTTGTTTATTTGATGTTGTTGTTGTTGTTGACGTTGTTGTTGTTGTTTATTTGACGTTGTTGTTGTTGTTGACGTTGTTGTTGTTGTTGTTGTTGTTTATTTGACGTTGTTGTTGTTATTTACTTGACGTTATTGTTGTTGTTGTCGTTGTTGTTTATTTGACGTTGTTGTTGTTGTTGTTTACTTGATGTTGTTGTTATTGACATTGTTGTTGTTGTTGTTTATTTGTCGTTGTTGTTGTTGTTGTTGTTGACATAGTTGTTGTTGTTGTTTATTTTACGTTGTTGTTGTTGCTGTTTATTTAACATTGTTGTTGTTGTTGACGGTGTTGTTGTTGTTGTTGTTTATTTGACATTGTTGTTGTTTTTGACGTTGTTGTTGTTGTTTATTTGACGTTGTTGTTGTTGTTGTTTACTTAACGTTGTTGTTGTTATTGACATTGTTGTTGTTGTTTATTTGACGTTGTTGTTGTTGTTGTTTATTTGACATTGTTGTTGTTGTTGACATAGTCGTTGTTGTTGTTTATTTGACGTTGTTGTTGTTGTTGTTGTTGTTTATTTGACGTAGTTGTTGTTGTTGACGGTGTTATTGTTGTTGTTATTGTTGTTGTTGTTTATTTGACATTGTTGTTGTTGTTGTTGACGTTGTTGTTGTTGTTTATTTGACGTTGTTGTTGTTTATTTGACGTTGTTGTTGTTTATTTGACGTTGTTGTTGTTGACGTTGTTGTTGTTGTTATTGTATATTTGACATTGTTGTTGTTGTTGTTTATTTGACGTAGTTGTTGTTGTTGTTGTTTTCGTTGTGTTTATTTGACGTTGTTGTTGTTTAATTGACGTTGTTGTTGTTGTTGTTGTTGTTTATTTGACGTTGTTTTTGTTGTTATTGTTGTTGTTGTTGTTTATTTGACGTTGTTGTTGTTTATTGACGTTGTTGTTGTTGTTGTTGTTTATTTGACGTTTTTGTTGTTGTTGATGTTGTTGTTTTTTTTTTGTTGTTTATTTGACGTTGTTGTTGTTGTTTAATTGACGTTGTTGTTGTTGTTGTTGTTGTTATTTATTTGACGTTGTTGTTGACGTTGTTGTTGTTGTTTATTTGACGTTGTTGTTGTTATTTATTTGACATTGTTGTTGTTGGTATTGTTTATTTGACGTTGTTGTTGTTGTTGACGTTGTTGTTGTTGTTGTTGTTTATTTGACGTTGTTGTTGTTGTTGACGTTGTTGTTGTTGTTGTTTACTTGACGTTGTTGTTGTTGTTTATTTGACGTCGTTGTTGTTGTTGTTGTTGTTGTTTACTTGACGTTGTTGTTGTTATTGACGTTGTTGTTGTTGTTTATTTGACGTTGTTGTTGTTGTTGACATAGTTGTTGTTGTTGTTTATTTGACGTTGTTGTTGTTGTTGTTGTTGTTTATTTGACATTGTTGTTGTTGTTAACGGTGTTATTGTTGTTGTTGTTTATTTGACATTGTTGTTGTTGTTGTTGTTTATTTGACGTTGTTGTTGTTGTTGTTGTTGTTGTTTACTTGACGTTGTTGTTGTTATTGACGTTGTTGTTGTTATTGACGTTGTTGTTGTTGTTTTTTATTTGACGTTGTTGTTGTTGTTTATTTGACGTTGTTGTTGTTGTTGACATAGTTGTTGTTGTTGTTTATTTGATGTTGTTGTTGTTGTTGTTGTTTATTTGACGTAGTTTTTGTTGTCGACGTTGTTGTTGTTGTTGTTTCTTTGACATTGTTGTTGTTGTTGACGTTGTTGTTGTTGTTTATTTGACGTTGTTGTTGTTGTTTATTTGACGTTGTTGTTGTTGTTTATTTGACGTTGTTGTTGTTGTTGTTGTTATTGTTTATTTAACGTTGTTGTTGTTGTTTATTTGACGTAGTTGATGTTGTTGATGTTATTGTTGTTGTTTATTTGACGTTTTTGTTGTTGTTGATGTTGTTGTTGTTTTTGTTGTTGTTTATTTGACGTTGTTGTTGTTGTTGTTTACTTGACGTTGTTGTTGTTGTTGTTTATTTGACGTTGTTGTTGTTGTTGTTGTTGTTGTTGTTGTTTACTTGACGTTGTTGTTGTTATTGACGTTGTTGTTGTTGTTTATTTGACGTTGTTGTTGTTGTTGACATAGTTGTTGTTGTTGTTGTTTATTTGACGTTGTTGTTGTTGTTGTTGTTGTTTATTTAACGTTGTTGTTGTTGTTGACGTTGTTGTTGTTGTTGTTGTTTACTTGACGTTTTTGTTGTTGTTTATTTGACGTTGTTGTTGTTGTTTATTTGATGTTGTTGTTGTTGTTGTTGTTGTTGTTTACTTGACGTTGTTGTTGTTATTGACGTTGTTGTTGTTATTGATGTTGTTGTTGTTATTGACGTTGTTGTTGTTATTGACGTTGTTGTTGTTGTTTTTTATTTGACGTTGTTGTGGTTGTTTATTTGACGTTGTTGTTGTTGTTGACATAGTTGTTGTTGTTGTTTATTTGATGTTATTGTTGTTGTTGCTTATTTGACGTAGTTTTTGTTGTCGACGTTGTTGTTGTTGTTGTTTATTTGACATTGTTGTTGTTGTTGTTGACGTTGTTGTTGTTGTTTATTTGACGTTGTTGTTGTTGTTTATTTGACGTTGTTGTTGTTGTTGTTTATTTGACGTTGTTGTTGTTGTTGTTATTGTTTATTTAACGTTGTTGTTGTTGTTTATTTGACGTAGTTGATGTTGTTGATGTTATTGTTGTTGTTGTTTATTTGACATTTTTGTTGTTGTTGATGTTGTTGTTGTTTTTGTTGTTGTTTATTTGACGTTGTTGTTGTTGTTGACGTTGTTGTTATTCTTGTTTATTTGACGTTTTTGTTGTTGTTGACATAGTTGTTGTTGTTATTGTTGTTTATTTGACGTTGTTGTTGTTATTGTTGAGGTTGTTGTGGTTGTTGTTGTTTATTTGACGTTTTTGTTATTGTTTATTTGACGTTGTTGTTGTTGACGTTGTATTTGTTGTTGTTTATTTGACGTTGTTGTTATTGTTGACGTTGCTGTTGTTGTTGTTTATTTGACGTTGTTGTTGTTGTTGTTTATTTGACGTTGTTGTTGTTGTTTTTGTTTACTTGACGTTGTTGTTGTTGTTGTTTATTTGATGTTGTTGTTGTTGTTGTTGACATAGTTGTTGTCTTTGTTTATTTGACGTTGTTGTTGTTGTTGTTGTTTATTTGACATTGTTGTTGTTGTTGACGGTGTTGTTGTTGTTGTTTATTTGACATTGTTGTTGTTGTTGATTATTTGACGTTGTTGTTGTTGACGTTGTTGTTATTGTTATTGTTTATTTGACGTTGTTGTTGTTGTTGTTTATTTGACGTAGTTGTTGTTGTTTATTTGACGTTTTGTTGTTGTTGTTGATGTTGTTGTTGTTTTGTTGTTGTTTATTTGACGTTGTTGTTGTTGTTGTTGACGTTGTTGTTGTTGTTGTTGTTTATTTGACGTTGTTGTTGTTATTTATTTGACATTGTTGTTGTTGTTGTTATTGTTTATTTGATGTTGTTGTTGTTGTTTATTTGATGTTGTTGTTGTTGTTGACGTTGTTGTTGTTGTTTATTTGACGTTGTTGTTGTTGTTGACGTTGTTGTTGTTGTTGTTGTTTATTTGACGTTGTTGTTGTTGTTCTTTACTTGACGTTATTGTTGTTGTTGTCGTTGTTGTTTATTTGACGTTGTTGTTGTTGTTGTTTACTTGATGTTGTTGTTATTGACATTGTTGTTGTTGTTGTTTATTTGTCGTTGTTGTTGTTGTTGTTGTTGACATAGTTGTTGTTGTTGTTTATTTTACGTTGTTGTTGTTGCTGTTTATTTAACATTGTTGTTGTTGTTGACGGTGTTGTTGTT
>OX451739.1:385491972-385494472 GCA_948472305.1 Vicia faba | reverse complement strand
ACGTTGTTGTTGTTGTTGACATAGTTGTTGTTGTTGTTTATTTGATGTTGTTGTTGTTGTTGTTGTTTATTTGACGTAGTTTTTGTTGTCGACGTTGTTGTTGTTGTTGTTTCTTTGACATTGTTGTTGTTGTTGACGTTGTTGTTGTTGTTTATTTGACGTTGTTGTTGTTGTTTATTTGACGTTGTTGTTGTTGTTTATTTGACGTTGTTGTTGTTGTTGTTGTTATTGTTTATTTAACGTTGTTGTTGTTGTTTATTTGACGTAGTTGATGTTGTTGATGTTATTGTTGTTGTTTATTTGACGTTTTTGTTGTTGTTGATGTTGTTGTTGTTTTTGTTGTTGTTTATTTGACGTTGTTGTTGTTGTTGTTTACTTGACGTTGTTGTTGTTGTTGTTTATTTGACGTTGTTGTTGTTGTTGTTGTTGTTGTTGTTGTTGTTTACTTGACGTTGTTGTTGTTATTGACGTTGTTGTTGTTGTTTATTTGACGTTGTTGTTGTTGTTGACATAGTTGTTGTTGTTGTTGTTTATTTGACGTTGTTGTTGTTGTTGTTGTTGTTTATTTAACGTTGTTGTTGTTGTTGACGTTGTTGTTGTTGTTGTTGTTTACTTGACGTTTTTGTTGTTGTTTATTTGACGTTGTTGTTGTTGTTTATTTGATGTTGTTGTTGTTGTTGTTGTTGTTGTTTACTTGACGTTGTTGTTGTTATTGACGTTGTTGTTGTTATTGATGTTGTTGTTGTTATTGACGTTGTTGTTGTTATTGACGTTGTTGTTGTTGTTTTTTATTTGACGTTGTTGTGGTTGTTTATTTGACGTTGTTGTTGTTGTTGACATAGTTGTTGTTGTTGTTTATTTGATGTTATTGTTGTTGTTGCTTATTTGACGTAGTTTTTGTTGTCGACGTTGTTGTTGTTGTTGTTTATTTGACATTGTTGTTGTTGTTGTTGACGTTGTTGTTGTTGTTTATTTGACGTTGTTGTTGTTGTTTATTTGACGTTGTTGTTGTTGTTGTTTATTTGACGTTGTTGTTGTTGTTGTTATTGTTTATTTAACGTTGTTGTTGTTGTTTATTTGACGTAGTTGATGTTGTTGATGTTATTGTTGTTGTTGTTTATTTGACATTTTTGTTGTTGTTGATGTTGTTGTTGTTTTTGTTGTTGTTTATTTGACGTTGTTGTTGTTGTTGACGTTGTTGTTATTCTTGTTTATTTGACGTTTTTGTTGTTGTTGACATAGTTGTTGTTGTTATTGTTGTTTATTTGACGTTGTTGTTGTTATTGTTGAGGTTGTTGTGGTTGTTGTTGTTTATTTGACGTTTTTGTTATTGTTTATTTGACGTTGTTGTTGTTGACGTTGTATTTGTTGTTGTTTATTTGACGTTGTTGTTATTGTTGACGTTGCTGTTGTTGTTGTTTATTTGACGTTGTTGTTGTTGTTTATTTGACGTTGTTGTTGTTGTTTTTGTTTACTTGACGTTGTTGTTGTTGTTGTTTATTTGATGTTGTTGTTGTTGTTGTTGACATAGTTGTTGTCTTTGTTTATTTGACGTTGTTGTTGTTGTTGTTGTTTATTTGACATTGTTGTTGTTGTTGACGGTGTTGTTGTTGTTGTTTATTTGACATTGTTGTTGTTGTTGATTATTTGACGTTGTTGTTGTTGACGTTGTTGTTATTGTTATTGTTTATTTGACGTTGTTGTTGTTGTTGTTTATTTGACGTAGTTGTTGTTGTTTATTTGACGTTTTGTTGTTGTTGTTGATGTTGTTGTTGTTTTGTTGTTGTTTATTTGACGTTGTTGTTGTTGTTGTTGACGTTGTTGTTGTTGTTGTTGTTTATTTGACGTTGTTGTTGTTATTTATTTGACATTGTTGTTGTTGTTGTTATTGTTTATTTGATGTTGTTGTTGTTGTTTATTTGATGTTGTTGTTGTTGTTGACGTTGTTGTTGTTGTTTATTTGACGTTGTTGTTGTTGTTGACGTTGTTGTTGTTGTTGTTGTTTATTTGACGTTGTTGTTGTTGTTCTTTACTTGACGTTATTGTTGTTGTTGTCGTTGTTGTTTATTTGACGTTGTTGTTGTTGTTGTTTACTTGATGTTGTTGTTATTGACATTGTTGTTGTTGTTGTTTATTTGTCGTTGTTGTTGTTGTTGTTGTTGACATAGTTGTTGTTGTTGTTTATTTTACGTTGTTGTTGTTGCTGTTTATTTAACATTGTTGTTGTTGTTGACGGTGTTGTTGTTGTTGTTTATTTGACATTGTTGTTGTTTTTGACGTTGTTGTTGTTGTTTATTTGACGTTGTTGTTGTTGTTTACTTAACGTTGTTGTTGTTATTGACATTGTTGTTGTTGTTGTTTATTTGACGTTGTTGTTGTTGTTGTTTATTTGACATTGTTGTTGTTGTTGACATAGTCGTTGTTGTTGTTTATTTGACGTTGTTGTTATTGTTGTTTATTTGACGTAGTTGTTGTTGTTGACGGTGTTGTTGTTGTTGTT
>OX451739.1:385476972-385489472 GCA_948472305.1 Vicia faba | reverse complement strand
TTGTTGTTTATTTGATGTTGTTGTTGTTGTTGACATAGTTGTTGTCTTTGTTTATTTGACGTTGTTGTTGTTGTTGTTGTTGTTTATTTGACATTGTTGTTGTTGTTGACGGTGTTGTTGTTGTTGTTTATTTGACATTGTTGTTGTTGTTGATTATTTGATGTTGTTGTTGTTGACGTTGTTGTTATTGTTATTGTTTATTTGACGTTGTTGTTGTTGTTGTTTATTTGACGTAGTTGTTGTTGTTTATTTGACGTTTTGTTGTTGTTGTTGATGTTGTTGTTGTTTTGTTGTTGTTTATTTGACGTTGTTGTTGTTGTTGTTGACGTTGTTGTTGTTGTTGTTGTTTATTTGACGTTGTTGTTGTTATTTATTTGACATTGTTGTTGTTGTTGTTATTGTTTATTTGATGTTGTTGTTGTTGTTTATTTGATGTTGTTGTTGTTGTTGACGTTGTTGTTGTTGTTTATTTGACGTTGTTGTTGTTGTTGACGTTGTTGTTGTTGTTGTTGTTTATTTGACGTTGTTGTTGTTGTTCTTTACTTGACGTTATTGTTGTTGTTGTCGTTGTTGTTTATTTGACGTTGTTGTTGTTGTTGTTTACTTGATGTTGTTGTTATTGACATTATTGTTGTTGTTGTTTATTTGTCGTTGTTGTTGTTGTTGTTGTTGTTGACATAGTTGTTGTTGTTGTTTATTTTACGTTGTTGTTGTTGCTGTTTATTTAACATTGTTGTTGTTGTTGACGGTGTTGTTGTTGTTGTTTATTTGACATTGTTGTTGTTTTTGACGTTGTTGTTGTTGTTTATTTGACGTTGTTGTTGTTGTTTACTTAACGTTGTTGTTGTTATTGACATTGTTGTTGTTGTTGTTTATTTGACGTTGTTGTTGTTGTTGTTTATTTGACATTGTTGTTGTTGTTGACATAGTCGTTGTTGTTGTTTATTTGACGTTGTTGTTATTGTTGTTTATTTGACGTAGTTGTTGTTGTTGACGGTGTTGTTGTTGTTGTTATTGTTGTTGTTGTTTATTTGACATTGTTGTTGTTGTTGTTGACGTTGTTGTTGTTGTTGTTTATTTGACGTTGTTGTTGTTTATTTGACGTTGTTGTTGTTGTTTATTTGACGTTGTTGTTGTTGACGTTGTTGTTGTTGTTATTGTATATTTGACATTGTTGTTGTTGTTGTTGTTTATTTGACGTAGTTGTTGTTGTTGTTGTTTTCGTTGTGTTTATTTGACGTTGTTGTTGTTTAATTGACATTGTTGTTGTTGTTGTTGTTGTTGTTGTTTATTTGACGTTGTTTTTGTTGTTATTGTTGTTGTTGTTGTTTATTTGACGTTGTTGTTGTTTATTGACGTTGTTGTTGTTGTTGTTTAGTTGACGTTTTTGTTGTTGTTGATGTTGTTGTTGTTTTTGTTGTTGTTTATTTGACGTTGTTGTTGTTGTTTAATTGACGTTGTTGTTGTTGTTGTTATTTATTTGACGTTGTTGTTGTTGTTGACGTTGTTGTTGTTGTTGTTTATTTGACGTTGTTGTTGTTATTTATTTGACATTGTTGTTGTTGGTATTGTTTATTTGACGTTGTTGTTGTTGTTGACGTTGTTGTTGTTGTTGTTTATTTGACGTTGTTGTTGTTGTTGACGTTGTTTTTGTTGTTGTTTATTTGACGTTGTTGTTGTTGTTGTTGTTTACTTGACGTTGTTGTTGTTGTTTATTTGACGTCGTTGTTGTTGTTGTTGTTGTTTACTTGACGTTGTTGTTGTTATTGACGTTGTTGTTGTTGTTTATTTGACGTTGTTGTTGTTGTTGACATAGTTGTTGTTGTTGTTTATTTGACGTTGTTGTTGTTGTTGTTGTTGTTTATTTGACATTGTTGTTGTTGTTGACGGTGTTATTGTTGTTGTTGTTTATTTGACATTGTTGTTGTTGTTGTTGTTTATTTGACGTTGTTGTTGTTGTTGTTTACTTGACGTTGTTGTTGTTATTGACATTGTTGTTGTTATTGACGTTGTTGTTGTTATTGACGTTGTTGTTGTTGTTTTTTATTTGACGTTGTTGTTGTTGTTTATTTGACGTTGTTGTTGTTGTTGACATAGTTGTTGTTGTTGTTTATTTGATGTTGTTGTTGTTGTTGTTTATTTGACGTAGTTTTTGTTGTCGACGTTGTTGTTGTTGTTGTTGTTTATTTGACATTGTTGTTGTTGTTGACGTTGTTGTTGTTGTTTATTTGACGTTGTTGTTGTTGTTTATTTGACGTTGTTGTTATTGTTTATTTGACGTTGTTGTTGTTGTTGTTGTTGTTATTGTTTATTTAACGTTGTTGTTGTTGTTTATTTGACGTAGTTGATGTTGTTGATGTTATTGTTGTTGTTTATTTGACGTTTTTGTTGTTGTTGATGTTGTTGTTGTTTTTGTTGTTGTTTATTTGACGTAGTTGTTGTTGTTGTTTACTTGACGTTGTTGTTGTTGTTGTTTATTTGACGTTGTTGTTGTTGTTGTTGTTGTTGTTTACTTGACGTTGTTGTTGTTATTGACGTTGTTGTTGTTGTTTATTTGACGTTGTTGTTGTTGTTGTTGACATAGTTGTTGTTGTTGTTGTTGTTGTTTATTTGACGTTGTTGTTGTTGTTGTTGTTTATTTGACGTTGTTGTTGTTGTTGACGTTGTTGTTGTTGTTGTTGTTGTTTATTTGACGTTGTTGTTGTTGTTGACGTTGTTGTTGTTGTTGTTGTTTATTTGACGTTGTTGTTGTTGTTTATTTGACGTTGTTGTTGTTGTTTATTTGACGTTGTTGTTTTTGTTGTTGTTGTTGTTGTTTACTTGACGTTGTTGTTGTTATTGACGTTGTTGTTGTTATTGATGTTGTTGTTGTTATTGACGTTGTTGTTGTTATTGACGTTGTTGTTGTTGCTTATTTGACGTAGTTTTTGTTGTCGACGTTGTTGTTGTTGTTGTTGTTTATTTGACATTGTTGTTGTTGTTGTTGACGTTGTTGTTGTTGTTTATTTGACGTTGTTGTTGTTGTTTATTTGACGTTGTTGTTGTTGTTGTTATTGTTTATTTAACGTTGTTGTTGTTGTTTATTTGACATAGTTGATGTTGTTGATGTTATTGTTGTTGTTGTTTATTTGACGTTTTTGTTGTTGTTGATGTTGTTGTTGTTTTTGTTGTTGTTTATTTGACGTTGTTGTTGTTGTTGACGTTGTTGTTATTCTTGTTTATTTGACGTTTTTGTTGTTGTTGACATAGTTGTTGTTGTTATTGTTGTTTATTTGACGTTGTTGTTGTTATTGTTGAGGTTGTTGTGGTTGTTGTTGTTTATTTGACGTTGTTGTTATTGTTTATTTGACGTTGTTGTTGTTGACGTTGTATTTGTTGTTGTTTATTTGACGTTGTTGTTATTGTTGACGTTGCTGTTGTTGTTGTTTATTTGACGTTGTTGTTGTTGTTGTTTATTTGACGTTGTTGTTGTTGTTTTTGTTTACTTGACGTTGTTGTTGTTGTTGTTTATTTGATGTTGTTGTTGTTGTTGACATAGTTGTTGTCTTTGTTTATTTGACGTTGTTGTTGTTGTTGTTTATTTGACATTGTTGTTGTTGTTGACGGTGTTGTTGTTGTTGTTTATTTGACATTGTTGTTGTTGTTGATTATTTGACGTTGTTGTTGTTGACGTTGTTGTTATTGTTATTGTTTATTTGACGTTGTTGTTGTTGTTGTTGTTTATTTGACGTAGTTGTTGTTGTTTATTTGACGTTTTTTGTTGTTGTTGATGTTGTTGTTGTTTTGTTGTTGTTTATTTGACGTTGTTGTTGTTGTTGTTGACGTTGTTGTTGTTGTTGTTTATTTGACGTTGTTGTTGTTATTTATTTGACATTGTTGTTGTTGTTGTTATTGTTTATTTGATGTTGTTGTTGTTGTTTATTTGATGTTGTTGTTGTTGTTGACGTTGTTGTTGTTGTTTATTTGACGTTGTTGTTGTTGTTTATTTGACGTTGTTGTTGTTGTTGACGTTGTTTATTTGACGTTGTTGTTGTTGTTCTTTACTTGACGTTATTGTTGTTGCTGTCGTTGTTGTTTATTTGACGTTGTTGTTGTTGTTGTTTACTTGATGTTGTTGTTATTGACATTGTTGTTGTTGTTGTTTATTTGTCGTCGTTGTTGTTGTTGTTGTTGACATAGTTGTTGTTGTTGTTTATTTTACGTTGTTGTTGTTGCTGTTTATTTAACATTGTTGTTGTTGTTGATGGTGTTGTTGTTGTTGTTTATTTGACATTGTTGTTGTTTTTGACGTTGTTGTTGTTGTTTATTTGACGTTGTTGTTGTTGTTGTTTACTTAACGTTGTTGTTGTTATTGACATTGTTGTTGTTGTTGTTTATTTGACGTTGTTGTTGTTGTTGTTTATTTGACATTGTTGTTGTTGTTGACATAGTCGTTGTTGTTGTTTATTTGACGTTGTTGTTGTTGTTGTTTATTTGACGTAGTTGTTGTTGTTGACGGTGTTGTTGTTGTTGTTATTGTTGTTGTTGTTTATTTGACATTGTTATTGTTCTTGTTGATGTTGTTGTTGTTGTTTATTTGACGTTGTTGTTGTTTATTTGACGTTGTTGTTGTTGTTTATTTGACGTTGTTGTTGTTGACGTTGTTGTTGTTGTTATTGTGTATTTGACATTGTTGTTGTTGTTGTTTATTTGACGTAGTTGTTGTTGTTGTTGTTTTCGTTGTGTTTATTTGACGTTGTTGTTGTTTAATTGACGTTGTTGTTGTTGTTGTTTATTTGATGTTGTTTTTGTTGTTATTCTTGTTGTTGTTGTTTATTTGACGTTGTTGTTGTTTATTGACGTTGTTGTTGTTGTTGTTTATTTGACGTTTTTGTTGTTGTTGATGTTGTTGTTGTTTTTGTTGTTGTTTATTTGACGTTGTTGTTGTTGTTTAATTGACGTTGTTGTTGTTGTGGTTATTTATTTGACGTTGTTGTTGTTGTTGACGTTGTTGTTATTGTTGTTTATTTGACGTTGTTGTTGTTATTTATTTGACATTGTTGTTGTTGGTATTGTTTATTTGACGTTGTTGTTGTTGTTGACGTTGTTGTTGTTGTTGTTTATTTGACGTTGTTGTTGTTGTTGACGTTGTTTTTGTTGTTGTTTATTTGACGTTGTTGTTGTTGTTGTTGTTGTTTACTTGACGTTGTTGTTGTTGTTTATTTGGCGTCGTTGTTGTTGTTGTTGTTGTTGTTGTTTACTTGACGTTGTTGTTGTTATTGACGTTGTTGTTGTTGTTTATTTGACGTTGTTGTTGTTGTTGACATAGTTGTTGTTGTTGTTTATTTGACGTTGTTGTTGTTGTTGTTGTTGTTGTTTATTTGACATTGTTGTTGTTGTTGACGGTGTTATTGTTGTTGTTGTTGTTTATTTGACATTATTGTTGTTGTTGTTGTTTATTTCACGTTGTTGTTGTTGTTGTTGTTGTTTACTTGACGTTGTTGTTGTTGTTATTGACGTTGTTGTTGTTATTGACGTTGTTGTTGTTGTTTTTTATTTGACGTTTTGTTGTTGTTTATTTGACGTTGTTGTTGTTGTTGACATAGTTGTTGTTGTTGTTTATTTGATGTTGTTGATGTTGTTGTTGTTTATTTGACGTAGTTTTTGTTGTCGACGTTGTTGTTGTTGTTGTTGTTTATTTGACATTGTTGTTGTTGTTGACGTTGTTGTTGTTGTTTATTTGACGTTGTTGTTGTTGTTTATTTGACGTTGTTGTTGTTGTTTATTTAACGTTGTTGTTGTTGTTGTTATTGTTTATTTAACGTTGTTGTTGTTGTTGTTTATTTGACGTAGTTGATGTTGTTGATGTTATTGTTGTTGTTTATTTGACGTTTTTGTTGTTGTTGATGTTGTTGTTGTTTTTGTTGTTGTTTATTTGACGTTGTTGTTGTTGTTGTTTACTTGATGTTGTTGTTGTTGTTGTTTATTTGACGTTGTTGTTGTTGTTGTTGTTGTTGTTTACTTGACGTTGTTGTTGTTATTGACGTTGTTGTTGTTGTTTATTTGACGTTGTTGTTGTTGTTGACATAGTTGTTGTTGTTGTTGTTTATTTGACGTTGTTGTTGTTGTTTATTTGACGTTGTTGTTGTTGTTGACGTTGTTGTTGTTGTTTATTTGACGTTGTTGTTGTTGTTTATTTGACGTTGTTGTTGTTGTTGTTGTTGTTGTTGTTTACTTGACGTTGTTGTTGTTATTGACGTTGTTGTTGTTATTGACGTTGTTGTTGTTATTGACGTTGTTGTTGTTTTTTATTTGACGTTGTTGTTGTTATTTATTTGACGTTGTTGTTGTTGTTGACATAGTTGTTGTTGTTGTTTATTTGATGTTATTGTTGTTGTTGCTTATTTGACGTAGTTTTTGTTGTCGACGTTGTTGTTGTTGTTGTTGTTTATTTGACATTGTTGTTGTTGTTGTTGACGTTGTTGTTGTTGTTTATTTGACGTTGTTGTTGTTGTTTATTTGACGTTGTTGTTGTTGTTTATTTGACGTTGTTGTTGTTGTTGTTATTGTTTATTTAACGTTGTTGTTGTTTGTTATTTGACGTAGTTGATGTTGTTGATGTTATTGTTGTTGTTGTTTATTTGACGTTTTTGTTGTTGTTGATGTTGTTGTTGTTTTTGTTGTTGTTTATTTGACGTTGTTGTTATTGTTGACGTTGTTGTTATTCTTGTTTATTTGACGTTTTTGTTGTTGTTGACATAGTTGTTGTTGTTATTGTTGTTTATTTGACGTTGTTGTTGTTATTGTTGAGGTTGTTGTGGTTGTTGTTGTTTATTTGACGTTGTTGTTATTGTTTATTTGACGTTGTTGTTGTTGACGTTGTATTTGTTGTTGTTTATTTGACGTTGTTGTTATTGTTGACGTTGCTGTTGTTGTTGTTTATTTGACGTTGTTGTTGTTGTTGTTTATTTGACATTGTTGTTGTTGTTTTTGTTTACTTGACGTTGTTGTTGTTGTTGTTTATTTGATGTTGTTGTTGTTGTTGACATAGTTGTTGTCTTTGTTTATTTGACGTTGTTGTTGTTGTTGTTTATTTGACATTGTTGTTGTTGTTGACGGTGTTGTTGTTGTTGTTTATTTGACATTGTTGTTGTTGTTGTTTATTTGACGTTGTTGTTGTTGTTGTTTACTTGACGTTGTTGTTGTTGTTGTTTATTTGACGTTGTTGTTGTTGATGTTGACATAGTTGTTGTAGTTGTTTATTTGACGTTGTTGTTATTGTTGTTGTTTATTTGACATTGTTGTTGTTGTTGACGGTGTTGTTGTCGTTGTTGTTTATTTGACATTGTTGTTGTTGTTGATGTTGTTGTTGTTGTTTATTTGACGTTGTTGTTGTTGTTTATTTGACGTTGTCGTTGTTTATTTGGCGTTGTTATTGTTGTTTATTTGACGTTGTTGTTGTTGACGCTGTTGTTGTTATTGTTTATTTGACGGTGTTGTTGTTTATTTGACGTAGTTATTGTTGTTGACGTTGTTGTTGTTGTTGTTGTTTATTTGACGTTTTTGTTGTTGTTGATGTTGTTGTTGTTTTTGTTGTTGTTTATTTAACGTTGTTGTTGTTGTTTAATTGACGTTGTTGTTGTTGTTGTTGTTTATTTGACGTTGTTGTTGTTGTTATTATTAGTTTTGTTGTTTATTTGACGTTGTTGTTGTTATTTATTTGACGTTGTTGTTGTTGTTGTTTATTTGACGTTTTTGTTGTTGTTAATGGTGTTGTTGTTGTTTATTTGACGTTGTTGTTGTTGTTGTTGTTGACATAGTTGTTGTTGTTGTTTATTTTACGTTGTTGTTGTTGCTGTTTATTTAACATTGTTGTTGTTGTTGACGGTGTTGTTGTTGTTGTTTATTTGACATTGTTGTTGTTTTTGTCGTTGTTGTTGTTGTTTATTTGACGTTGTTGTTGTTGTTGTTTACTTAACGTTGTTGTTGTTATTGACATTGTTGTTGTTGTTGTTTATTTGACGTTGTTGTTGTTGTTTATTTGACATTGTTGTTGTTGTTGACATAGTCGTTGTTGTTGTTTATTTGACATTGTTGTTGTTGTTGTTTATTTGACGTAGTTGTTGTTGTTGACGGTGTTGTTGTTGTTGTTTTTGTTATTGTTGTTTATTTGACATTGTTGTTGTTGTTGACGTTGTTGTTTTTGTTTATTTGACGTTGTTGTTGTTTATTTGACGTTGTTGTTGTTGTTTATTTGACGTTGTTGTTGTTGACGTTGTTGTTGTTGTTATTGTGTATTTGACATTGTTGTTGTTGTTGTTTATTTGACGTAGTTGTTGTTGTTGTTGTTTTCGTTGTGTTTATTTGACGTTGTTGTTGTTTAATTGACGTTGTTGTTGTTGTTGTTTATTTGATGTTGTTTTTGTTGTTATTGTTGTTGTTGTTGTTTATTTGACGTTGTTGTTGTTTATTGACGTTGTTGTTGTTGTTGTTTATTTGACGTTTTTGTTGTTGTTGATGTTGTTGTTGTTTTTGTTGTTGTTTATTTGACGTTGTTGTTGTTGTTTAATTGACGTTGTTGTTGTTGTTGTTATTTATTTGACGTTGTTGTTGTTGTTGACGTTGTTGTTGTTGTTGTTTATTTGACGTTGTTGTTGTTATTTATTTGACATTGTTGTTGTTGGTATTGTTTATTTGACGTTGTTGTTGTTGTTGACGTTGTTGTTGTTGTTGTTTATTTGACGTTGTTGTTGTTGTTGACGTTGTTTTTGTTGTTGTTTATTTGACGTTGTTGTTGTTGTTGTTGTTTACTTGACGTTGTTGTTGTTGTTTATTTGACGTCGTTGTTGTTGTTGTTGTTGTTGTTTACTTGACGTTGTTGTTGTTATTGACGTTGTTGTTGTTGTTTATTTGACGTTGTTGTTGTTGTTGACATAGTTGTTGTTGTTGTTTATTTGACGTTGTTGTTGTTGTTGTTGTTGTTTATTTGACATTGTTGTTGTTGTTGACGGTTTTATTGTTGTTGTTGTTTATTTGACATTGTTGTTGTTGTTGTTGTTTATTTGACGTTGTTGTTGTTGTTGTTGTTGTTTACTTGACGTTGTTGTTGTTATTGACGTTGTTGTTGTTATTGACGTTGTTGTTGTTATTGACGTTGTTGTTGTTGTTTTTTATTTGACGTTGTTGTTGTTGTTTATTTGACGTTGTTGTTGTTGTTGACATAGTTGTTGTTGTTTATTTGATGTTGTTGTTGTTGTTGTTTATTTGACGTAGTTTTTGTTGTCGACGTTGTTGTTGTTGTTGTTGTTTATTTGACATTGTTGTTGTTGTTGACGTTGTTGTTGTTGTTTATTTGACGTTGTTGTTGTTGTTTATTTGACGTTGTTGTTGTTGTTTATTTGACGTTGTTGTTGTTGTTGTTATTGTTTATTTAACGTTGTTGTTGTTGTTTATTTGACGTAGTTGATGTTGTTGATGTTATTGTTGTTGTTTATTTGACGTTTTTGTTGTTTTTGATGTTGTTGTTGTTTTTGTTGTTGTTTATTTGACGTTGTTGTTGTTGTTGTTTACTTGATGTTGTTGTTGTTGTTGTTTATTTGACGTTGTTGTTGTTGTTGTTGTTGTGGTTGTTTACTTGACGGTGTTGTTGTTATTGACGTTGTTGTTGTTGTTTATTTGACGTTGTTGTTGTTGTTGACATAGTTGTTGTTGTTGTTGTTTATTTGACGTTGTTGTTGTTGTTGTTGTTTATTTGACGTAGTTGTTGTTGTTGACGTTGTTGTTGTTGTTTATTTGACGTTGTTGTTGTTGTTTATTTGACGTTGTTGTTGTTGTTGTTGTTGTTTACTTGACGTTGTTGTTGTTATTGACGTTGTTGTTGTTATTGATGTTGTTGTTGTTATTGACGTTGTTGTTGTTATTGACGTTGTTGTTGTTGTTTTTTATTTGACGTTGTTGTTGTTGTTTATTTGACGTTGTTGTTGTTGTTGACATAGTTGTTGTTGTTGTTTATTTGATGTTATTGTTGTTGTTGCTTATTTGACGTAGTTTTTGTTGTCGACGTTGTTGTTGTTGTTGTTGTTTATTTGACATTGTTGTTGTTGTTGTTGACGTTGTTGTTGTTGTTTATTTGACGTTGTTGTTGTTGTTTATTTGACGTTGTTGTTGTTGTTTATTTGACGTTGTTGTTATTGTTGTTATTGTTTATTTAACGTTGTTGTTGTTTGTTATTTGACGTAGTTGATGTTGTTGATGTTATTGTTGTTGTTGTTTATTTGACGTTTTTGTTGTTGTTGATGTTGTTGTTGTTTTTGTTGTTGTTTATTTGACGTTGTTGTTGTTGTTGACGTTGTTGTTATTCTTGTTTATTTGACGTTTTTGTTGTTGTTGACATAGTTGTTGTTGTTATTGTTGTTTATTTGACGTTGTTGTTGTTATTGTTGAGGTTGTTGTGGTTGTTGTTGTTTATTTGACGTTGTTGTTATTGTTTATTTGACGTTGTTGTTGTTGACGTTGTATTTGTTGTTGTTTATTTGACGTTGTTGTTATTGTTGACGTTGCTGTTGTTGTTGTTGTTTATTTGACGTTGTTGTTGTTGTTTATTTGACGTTGTTGTTGTTGTTTTTGTTTACTTGACGTTGTTGTTGTTGTTGTTTATTTGATGTTGTTGTTGTTGTTGACATAGTTGTTGTCTTTGTTTATTTGACGTTGTTGTTGTTGTTGTTTATTTGACATTGTTGTTGTTGTTGACGGTGTTGTTGTTGTTGTTTATTTGACATTGTTGTTGTTGTTGTTTATTTGACGTTGTTGTTGTTGTTGTTTACTTGACGTTGTTGTTGTTGTTGTTTATTTGACGTTGTTGTTGTTGATGTTGACATAGTTGTTGTAGTTGTTTATTTGACGTTGTTGTTATTGTTGTTGTTTATTTGACATTGTTGTTGTTGTTGACGGTGTTGTTGTCGTTGTTGTTTATTTGACATTGTTGTTGTTGTTGATGTTGTTGTTGTTGTTTATTTGACGTTGTTGTTGTTGTTTATTTGACGTTGTCGTTGTTTATTTGGCGTTGTTATTGTTGTTTATTTGACGTTGTTGTTGTTGACGCTGTTGTTGTTATTGTTTATTTGACGGTGTTGTTGTTTATTTGACGTAGTTATTGTTGTTGACGTTGTTGTTGTTGTTGTTGTTGTTTATTTGACGTTTTTGTTGTTGTTGATGTTGTTGTTGTTTTTGTTGTTGTTTATTTAACGTTGTTGTTGTTGTTTAATTGACGTTGTTGTTGTTGTTGTTGTTTATTTGACGTTGTTGTTGTTGTTATTATTGGTTTTGTTGTTTATTTGACGTTGTTGTTGTTATTTATTTGACGTTGTTGATGTTGTTGTTGTTTATTTGACGTTTTTGTTGTTGTTAATGGTGTTGTTGTTGTTTATTTGACGTTGTTGTTATTTATTTGACGGTGTTGTTGTTGTTGTTGTTTATTTGACGTTGTTATTGTTGTTGTTGTTTATTTGATGTTGTTGTTGTTGACGTTGTTGTTGTTGTTGTTTATTTGATGTTGTTGTTGTTGACATGGTTGTTGTGGTTTATTTCACGTTGTTGTTGTTGATGTTGTTGTTTATTTGACGTTGTTGTTGTTGTTTATTTGACGTTGTTGTTGTTGTTATTGACATTGTTGTTGTTGTTGTTGTTTATTTGACGTTGTTGTTATTGTTTATTTGACATTGTTGTTGTTGTTGACGGTGTTGTTGTTGTTGTTGTTGTTGTTGTTGTTTATTTGACGTTGTTGTTGTTGTTGTTGTTTATTTGACGGTGTTGGTGTTGTTGTTGTTTATTTGACGTTGTTGTTGTTGTTGTTGTTGTTTATTTGACGTTGTTGTTGTTGTTGACGTTGTTGTTATTCTTGTTTATTTGACGTTTTTGTTGTTGTTGACATAGTTGTTGTTGTTGTTGTTTATTTGACGTTGTTGTTGTTGAGGTTGTTGTTGTTGTTGTTGTTGTTGTTTATTTGACGTTGTTGTTGTTGTTTATTTGACGTTGTTGTTGTTGTAGTTGACGTTGTTGTTGTTGTTGTTGTTTATTTGGTGTTGTTGTTATTGTTGACGTTGCTGTTGTTGTTGTTTATTTAACGTTGTTGTCGTTGTTGTTTATTTGACGTTGTTGTTGTTGTTTTTTATTTGACGTTGTTGTTGTTTTTGTTGTTGTTGTTGTTGTTGTTTCCTTGAAGTTGTTGTTGTTGTTTATTTGACGTTGTTGTTGTTGTTGTTGTTGACATAGTTGTTGTTGTTGTTTATTTAACGTTGTTGTTGTTGTTGTTTATTTAACAT
Organism: Vicia faba; assembly: GCA_948472305.1. NCBI lineage: Eukaryota > Viridiplantae > Streptophyta > Magnoliopsida > Fabales > Fabaceae > Vicia > Vicia faba. The sequence continues at coordinate 385,477,173 of OX451739.1, read as the reverse complement.
AGTTGTTGTTGTTGACGGTGTTGTTGTTGTTGTTGTTGTTTATTTGACATTGTTGTTGTTGTTGTTTATTTGACGTTGTTGTTGTTGTTGTTGACATAGTTGTTGTTGTTGTTTATTTGACATTGTTGTTGTTGCTGTTTATTTGACATTGTTGTTGTTGTTGACGGTGTTGTTATTGTTGTTGTTTATTTGACATTGTTG
>OX451739.1:385394472-385474472 GCA_948472305.1 Vicia faba | reverse complement strand
TATTTGACTTTGTTGTTGTTGTTGTTGTTTATTTGACGTTGTTGTTGTTGTTGTTTATTTGACGTTGTTGTTGTTGTTATTGTTTATTTGATGTTGTTGTTGTTGTTTACTTGACGTTGTTGTTGTTGTTGACGTTGTTCTTGTTGTTGTTTATTTGACGTTGTTGTTGTTGTTGACGTTGTTTTTGTTGTTGTTTATTTAAAGTTGTTGTTGTTGTTGTTTATTTGACGTTGTTGTTGTTGTTTATTTGACAGTGTTGTTGTTGTTGTTTATTTGACGTTGTTGTTGTTGACGTTGTTGTTGTTTATTTAACGTTTTTGTTGTTGTTGAGGTTGTTTTTGTTGTTGTTTATTTGACGTTGTTGTTATTTATTTGACGGTGTTGTTGTTTATTTGACGTTGTTATTGTTGTTGTTGTTTATTTGACGTTGTTGTTGTTGTTGAAGTTTTTGTTGTTGTTTATTTGATGTTGTTGTTGTTGACATGGTTGTTGTGGTTTATTTCACGTTGTTGTTTATTTGACGTTGTTGTTGTTGTTTATTTGACGTTGTTGTTGTTATTGACGTTGTTGTTGTTGTTTATTTGACATTGTTGTTATTGTTTATTTGACATTGTTGTTGTTGTTCATTGTTGTTGTTGTTGTTGTTGTTGTTTATTTGACGTTGTTGTTGTTGTTGTTTATTTGACGGTGTTGTTGTTGTTGTTTATTTCACGTTGTTGTTGTTGTTGTTTATTTGACGTTGTTGTTGTTGACGTTGTTGTTATTCTTGTTTATTTGACGTTTTTGTTGTTGTAGACATAGTTGTTGTTGTTGTTTATTTGACGTTGTTGTTGTTGTTGTTGAGGTTGTTGTTGTTGTTGTTTATTTGACGTTGTTGTTGTTTGTTATTTGACGTAGTTGATGTTGTTGATGTTATTGTTGTTGTTGTTTATTTGACGTTTTTGTTGTGGTTGATGTTGTTGTTGTTTTTGTTTTTGTTTATTTGACGTTGTTGTTGTTGTTGACGTTGTTGTTATTCTTGTTTATTTGACGTTTTTGTTGTTGTTGACATAGTTGTTGTTGTTATTGTTGTTTATTTGACGTTGTTGTTGTTATTGTTGAGGTTATTGTGGTTGTTGTTGTTTATTTGACGTTGTTGTTATTGTTTATTTGACGTTGTTGTTGTTGACGTTGTATTTGTTGTTGTTTATTTGACGTTGTTGTTATTGTTGACGTTGCTGTTGTTGTTGTTGTTTATTTGACGTTGTTGTTGTTGTTGTTTATTTGACGTTGTTGTTGTTGTTTTTGTTTACTTGACGTTGTTGTTGTTGTTGTTTATTTGATGTTGTTGTTGTTGTTGACATAGTTGTTTTCTTTGTTTATTTGACGTTGTTGTTGTTGTTGTTTATTTGACATTGTTGTTGTTGTTGACGGTGTTGTTGTTGTTGTTTATTTGACATTGTTGTTGTTGTTGTTTATTTGACGTTGTTGTTGTTGTTGTTTACTTGACGTTGTTGTTGTTGTTGTTTATTTGACGTTGTTGTTGATGTTGACATAGTTGTTGTAGTTGTTTATTTGACGTTGTTGTTATTGTTGTTGTTTATTTGACATTGTTGTTGTTGTTGACGGTGTTTTGTCGTTGTTGTTTATTTGACATTGTTGTTGTTGTTGACGTTGTTGTTGTTGTTTATTTGACGTTGTTGTTGTTGTTTATTTGACGTTGTCGTTGTTTATTTGGCGTTGTTATTGTTGTTTATTTGACGTTGTTGTTGTTGACGCTGTTGTTGTTATTGTTTATTTGACGGTGTTGTTGTTTATTTGACGTAGTTATTGTTGTTGACGTTGTTGTTGTTGTTGTTGTTTATTTGACGTTTTTGTTGTTGTTGATGTTGTTGTTGTTTTTGTTGTTGTTTATTTAACGTTGTTGTTGTTGTTTAATTGACGTTGTTGTTGTTGTTGTTGTTGTTGTTGTTGTTTATTTGACGTTGTTGTTGTTGTTGTTATTGGTTTTGTTGTTTATTTGACGTTGTTGTTGTTATTTATTTGACGTTGTTGTTGTTGTTGTTGTTTATTTGACGTTTTTGTTGTTGTTAATGGTGTTGTTGTTGTTTATTTGACGTTGTTGTTATTTATTTGACGGTGTTGTTGTTGTTGTTTATTTGACGTTGTTATTGTTGTTGTTGTTTATTTGATGTTGTTGTTGTTGACGTTGTTGTTGTTGTTGTTTATTTGATGTTGTTGTTGTTGACATGGTTGTTGTGGTTTATTTCACGTTGTTGTTGTTGATGTTGTTGTTTATTTGACGTTGTTGTTGTTGTTTATTTGACGTTGTTGTTGTTGTTATTGACATTGTTGTTGTTGTTGTTGTTGTTTATTTGACGTTGTTGTTATTGTTTATTTGACATTGTTGTTGTTGTTGACGGTGTTGTTGTTGTTGTTGTTGTTTATTTGACGTTGTTGTTGTTGTTGTTTATTTGACGGTGTTGGTGTTGTTGTTGTTTATTTGACGTTGTTGTTGTTGTTGTTGTTGTTTATTTGACGTTGTTGTTGTTGTTGACGTTGTTGTTATTCTTGTTTATTTGACGTTTTTGTTGTTGTTGACATAGTTGTTGTTGTTGTTGTTTATTTGACGTTGTTGTTGTTGAGGTTGTTGTTGTTTTTGTTGTTGTTTATTTGACGTTGTTGTTGTTGTTTATTTGACGTTGTTGTTGTTGTAGTTGACGTTGTTGTTGTTGTTGTTGTTGTTGTTTATTTGGTGTTGTTGTTATTGTTGACGTTGCTGTTGTTGTTGTTTATTTGACGTTGTTGTTCTTTATTTGACGTTGTTTTTGTTGTTGTTGTTGTTGTTGTTTATTTAACGTTTTTGTTGTTGTTGATGTTGTTTTTGTTGTTGTTTATTTGATGTTGTTGTTATTTATTTGACGGTGTTGTTGTTGTTGTTGTTTATTTGACGTTGTTATTGTTGTTGTTGTTTATTTGACGTTGTTGTTGTTGTTGAAGTTTTTGTTGTTGTTTATTTGATGTTGTTGTTGTTGACATGGTTGTTGTGGTTAATTTCACGTTGTTGTTTATTTGACGTTGTTGTTGTTGTTTATTTGACGTTGTTGTTGTTGTTATTGACGTTGTTGTTGTTGTTGTTGTTTATTTGACATTGTTGTTATTGTTTATTTGACATTGTTGTTGTTGTTCATTGTTGTTGTTGTTGTTGTTGTTGTTGTTTAGTTGACGTTGTTGTTGTTGTTGTTTATTTGACGGTGTTGTTGTTGTTGTTTATTTCACGTTGTTGTTGTTGTTGTTTATTTGACGTTGTTGTTGTTGACGTTGTTGTTATTCTTGTTTATTTGATGTTTTTGTTGTTGTTGACATAGTTGTTGTAGTTGTTGTTTATTTGACGTTGTTGTTGTTGTTGTTGAGGTTGTTGTTGTTGTTGTTTATTTGACGTTGTTGTTGTTTATTTCACGTTGTTGTTGTTGTTGTTGACGTTGTTGTTGTTGTTGTTGTTGTTTATTTGACGTTGTTGTTATTGTTGACGTTGTTGTTGTTGTTGTTTATTTGACGTTGTTGTCGTTGTTGTTTATTTGACGTTGTTGTTGTTGTTTATTTGACGTTGTTGTTGTTGTTGTTGTTGTTTCCTTGAGGTTGTTGTTGTTATTTATTTGACGTTGTTGTTGTTGTTGTGGTTGACATAGTTGTTGTTGTTGTTTATTTAACGTTGTTGTTGTTGTTTATTTAACATTGTTGTTGTTGTTGACGGTGTTGTTGTTGTTGTTTATTTGACATTGTTGTTGTTGTTGTTTATTTGACGTTGTTGTTGTTGTTGTTGTTGTTGTTGTTTACTTGACGTTGTTGTTGTTGTTTATTTGACGTTGTTGTTGTTGTTGTTGACATAGTTGTTGTTGTTGTTTATTTGACGTTGTTGTTGTTGTTGACGGTGTTGTTGTCGTTGTTGTTTATTTGACATTGTTGTTGTTGTTGTTGTTGACGTTGTTGTTGTTGTTTATTTGACGTTGTTGTTGTTGTTGTTTATTTGATGTTGTTGTTTATTTGACGTTGTTGTTGTTTATTTGACGTTGTTGTTTTTGACGTTGTTGTTTTTGACGTTGTTGTTGTTATTGTTTATTTGACGTTGTTGTTGTTGTTTATTTGACGTAGTTGTTGTTGTTGACGTTGTTGTTGTTGTTGTTGTTGTTTATTTGACGTTTTTGTTGTTGTTGTTGTTTTTGTTGTTGTTTATTTGACGTTGTTGTTGTTGTTTAATTGACGTTGTTGTTGTTGTTTATTTGACGTTGTTGTTGTTGTTGTTGTTGTTGTTATAGTTGTTGTTGTTTATTTGACATTGTTTTTGTTGTTGTTTATTTGACGTTGTTGTTGTTGTTGTTTATTTGACTTTGTTGTTGTTGTTGACGTTGTTGTTGTTGTTTATTTGACGTTGTTGTTGTTTATTTGACATTGTTGTTGTTGTTGACGTTGTTGTTGTTGTTTATTTGACATTGTTGTTGTTGTTGTTGACGTTGTTGTTGTTGTTGTTTATTTGACTTTGTTGTTGTTGTTGTTGTTTATTTGACGTTGTTGTTGTTGTTGTTGTTGTTGTTTATTTGACGTTGTTGTTGTTGTTATTGTTTATTTGATGTTGTTGTTGTTGTTTACTTGACGTTGTTGTTGTTGTTGACGTTGTTCTTGTTGTTGTTTATTTGACGTTGTTGTTGTTGTTGACGTTGTTTTTGTTGTTGTTTATTTAAATTTGTTGTTGTTGTTGTTTATTTGATGTTGTTGTTGTTGTTTATTTGACAGTGTTGTTGTTGTTGTTTATTTGACGTTGTTGTTGTTGACGTTGTTGTTGTTTATTTAACGTTTTTGTTGTTGTTGAGGTTGTTTTTGTTGTTGTTTATTTGACGTTGTTGTTATTTATTTGACGGTGTTGTTGTTGTTGTTTATTTGACGTTGTTATTGTTGTTGTTGTTTATTTGACGTTGTTGTTGTTGTTGAAGTTTTTGTTGTTGTTTATTTGATGTTGTTGTTGTTGACATGGTTGTTGTGGTTTATTTCACGTTGTTGTTTATTTGACGTTGTTGTTGTTGTTTATTTGACGTTGTTGTTGTTGTTATTGACGTTGTTGTTGTTGTTTATTTGACATTGTTGTTATTGTTTATTTGACATTGTTGTTGTTGTTCATTGTTGTTGTTGTTGTTGTTGTTGTTTATTTGACGTTGTTGTTGTTGTTGTTGTTTATTTGACGGTGTTGTTGTTGTTGTTTATTTCACGTTGTTGTTGTTGTTGTTGTTTATTTGACGTTGTTGTTGTTGACGTTGTTGTTATTCTTGTTTATTTGACGTTTTTGTTGTTGTAGACATAGTTGTTGTTGTTGTTGTTTATTTGACGTTGTTGTTGTTGTTGTTGAGGTTGTTGTTGTTGTTGTTTATTTGACGTTGTTGTTGTTTGTTATTTGACGTAGTTGATGTTGTTGATGTTATTGTTGTTGTTGTTTATTTGACGTTTTTGTTGTGGTTGATGTTGTTGTTGTTTTTGTTTTTGTTTATTTGACGTTGTTGTTGTTGTTGACGTTGTTGTTATTCTTGTTTATTTGACGTTTTTGTTGTTGTTGACATAGTTGTTGTTGTTATTGTTGTTTATTTGACGTTGTTGTTGTTATTGTTGAGGTTATTGTGGTTGTTGTTGTTTATTTGACGTTGTTGTTATTGTTTATTTGACGTTGTTGTTGTTGACGTTGTATTTGTTGTTGTTTATTTGACGTTGTTGTTATTGTTGACGTTGCTGTCGTTGTTGTTTATTTGACGTTGTTGTTGTTGTTGTTTATTTGGCGTTGTTGTTGTTGTTTTTGTTTACTTGACGTTGTTGTTGTTGTTGTTTATTTGATGTTGTTGTTGTTGTTGACATAGTTGTTGTCTTTGTTTATTTGACGTTGTTGTTGTTGTTGTTTATTTGACATTGTTGTTGTTGTTGACGGTGTTGTTGTTGTTGTTTATTTGACATTGTTGTTGTTGTTGTTTATTTGACGTTGTTGTTGTTGTTGTTTACTTGACGTTGTTGTTGTTGTTGTTTATTTGACGTTGTTGTTGATGTTGACATAGTTGTTGTAGTTGTTTATTTGACGTTGTTGTTATTGTTGTTGTTTATTTGACATTGTTGTTGTTGTTGACGGTGTTTTGTCGTTGTTGTTTATTTGACATTGTTGTTGTTGTTGACGTTGTTGTTGTTGTTTATTTGACGTTGTTGTTGTTGTTTATTTGACGTTGTCGTTGTTTATTTGGCGTTGTTATCGTTGTTTATTTGACGTTGTTGTTGTTGACGCTGTTGTTGTTATTGTTTATTTGACGGTGTTGTTGTTTATTTGACGTAGTTATTGTTGTTGACATTGTTGTTGTTGTTGTTGTTTATTTGACGTTTTTGTTGTTGTTGATGTTGTTGTTGTTTTTGTTGTTGTTTATTTAACGTTGTTGTTGTTGTTTAATTGACGTTGTTGTTGTTGTTGTTGTTGTTGTTGTTGTTGTTGTTGTTGTTGTTGTTGTTTATTTGACGTTGTTGTTGTTGTTGTTGTTATTGGTTTTGTTGTTTATTTGACGTTGTTGTTGTTATTTATTTGACGTTGTTGTTGTTGTTGTTTATTTGACGTTTTTGTTGTTGTTAATGGTGTTGTTGTTGTTTATTTGACGTTGTTGTTATTTATTTGACGGTGTTGTTGTTGTTGTTGTTTATTTGACGTTGTTATTGTTGTTGTTGTTTATTTGATGTTGTTGTTGTTGACGTTGTTGTTGTTGTTGTTTATTTGATGTTGTTGTTGTTGACATGGTTGTTGTGGTTTATTTCACGTTGTTGTTGTTGATGTTGTTGTTTATTTGACGTTGTTGTTGTTGTTTATTTGACGTTGTTGTTGTTGTTATTGACATTGTTGTTGTTGTTGTCGTTGTTGTTTATTTGACGTTGTTGTTATTGTTTATTTGACATTGTTGTTGTTGTTGACGGTGTTGTTGTTGTTGTTGTTGTTTATTTGACGTTGTTGTTGTTGTTGTTTATTTGACGGTGTTGGTGTTGTTGTTGTTTATTTGACGTTGTTGTTGTTGTTGTTGTTGTTTATTTGACGTTGTTGTTGTTGTTGACGTTGTTGTTATTCTTGTTTATTTGACGTTTTTGTTGTTGTTGACATAGTTGTTGTTGTTGTTTATTTGACGTTGTTGTTGTTGAGGTTGTTGTTGTTGTTGTTGTTGTTTATTTGACGTTGTTGTTGTTGTTTATTTGACGTTGTTGTTGTTGTAGTTGACGTTGTTGTTGTTGTTGTTGTTGTTTATTTGGTGTTGTTGTTATTGTTGACGTTGCTGTTGTTGTTGTTTATTTGACGTTGTTGTCGTTGTTGTTTATTTGACGTTGTTGTTGTTGTTTTTTATTTGACGTTGTTGTTGTTTTTGTTGTTGTTGTTGTTGTTGTTTCCTTGAAGTTGTTGTTGTTGTTTATTTGACGTTGTTGTTGTTGTTGTTGACATAGTTGTTGTTGTTGTTTATTTAACGTTGTTGTTGTTGTTGTTTATTTAACATAGTTGTTGTTGTTGACGGTGTTGTTGTTGTTGTTGTTGTTTATTTGACATTGTTGTTGTTGTTGTTGTTTATTTGACGTTGTTGTTGTTGTTGTTGACATAGTTGGTGTTGTTGTTTATTTGACATTGTTGTTGTTGCTGTTTATTTGACATTGTTGTTGTTGTTGACGGTGTTGTTATTGTTGTTGTTTATTTGACATTGTTGTGGTTTTTGACGTTGTTGTTGTTGTTTATTTGACGTTGTTGTTGTTGTTGTTTACTTGACGTTGTTGTTGTTATTGACGTTGTTGTTGTTGTTTATTTGACGTTGTTGTTGTTGTTGTTTATTTGACGTTGTTGTTGTTGTTGTTGACATAGTTGTTGTTGTTGTTTATTTGACGTTTTTGTTGTTGTTGTTTATTTGACGTAGTTGTTGTTGTTGACGGTGTTGTTGTTGTTGTTTATTTGACATTGTTGTTGTTGTTGTTGACGTTGTTGTTGTTGTTTATTTGACGTTGTTGTTGTTTATTTGACGTTGTTGTTGTGGTTTATTTGACGTTGTTGTTGTTGACGTTGTTGTTGTTATTATTGTATATTTGACGTTGTTGTTGTTGTTGTTTATTTGACGTAGTTGTTGTTGTTGTTGTTGTTTTCGTTGTGTTTATTTGACGTTGTTGTTGTTTTTTAATTGACGTTGTTGTTGTTGTTGTTGTTGTTGTTGTTGTTGTTTATTTGACGTTGTTGTTGTTGTTGTTATTGTTGTTGTTGTTGTTTATTTGACGTTGTTGTTGTTTTTTATTTGAAGTTGTTGTTGTTGTTGTTTATTTGATGTTTTTGTTGTTGTTGATGTTGTTGTTGTTTTTGTTGTTGTTTATTTGACGTTGTTGTTGTTGTTGTTGTTGACGTTGTTGTTGTTGTTGTTGTTTATTTGACGTTGTTGTTGTTATTTATTTGACATTGTTGTTGTTGTTATTGTTTATTTGACGTTGTTGTTGTTGTTGTGGTTGTTGTTGTTGTTGTTGACGTTGTTGTTGTTGTTGTTGTTTATTTGACGTTATTGTTCTTTATTTGACGTTTTTTTTGTTGTTGTTGTTGTTGTTGTTGTTTATTTAATGTTTTTGTTGTTGTTGATGTTGTTTTTGTTGTTGTTTATTTGATGTTGTTGTTATTTATTTGACGGTGTTGTTGTTGTTGTTGTTTATTTGACGTTGTTATTGTTGTTGTGGTTTATTTGACGTTGTTGTTGTTGTTGAAGTTTTTGTTGTTGTTTATTTGATGTTGTTGTTGTTGACATGGTTGTTGTGGTTTATTTCACGTTGTTGTTTATTTGACGTTGTTGTTGTTGTTTATTTGACGTTGTTGTTGTTGTTATTGACGTTGTTGTTGTTGTTGTTTATTTGACATTGTTGTTATTGTTTATTTGACATTGTTGTTGTTGTTCATTGTTGTTGTTGTTGTTGTTGTTATTGTTGTTTATTTGACGTTGTTGTTGTTGTTGTTTATTTGACGGTGTTGTTGTTGTTGTTTATTTCACGTTGTTGTTGTTGTTGTTTATTTGACGTTGTTGTTGTTGACGTTGTTGTTATTCTTGTTTATTTGATGTTTTTGTTGTTGTTGACATAGTTGTTGTAGTTGTTGTTTATTTGACGTTGTTGTTGTTGTTGAGGTTGTTGTTGTTGTTGTTTATTTGACGTTGTTGTTGTTTATTTGACGTTGTTGTTGTTGTTGACGTTGTTGTTGTTGTTGTTGTTGTTGTTGTTTATTTGACGTTGTTGTTATTGTTGACGTTGTTGTTGTTGTTGTTTATTTGACGTTGTTGTCGTTGTTGTTTATTTGACGTTGTTGTTGTTGTTTATTTGACGTTGTTGTTGTTGTTGTTGTTGTTTCCTTGAGGTTGTTGTTGTTATTTATTTGACGTTGTTGTTGTTGTTGTGGTTGACATAGTTGTTGTTGTTGTTTATTTAACGTTGTTGTTGTTGTTTATTTAACATTGTTGTTGTTGTTGACGGTGTTGTTGTTGTTGTTTATTTGACATTGTTGTTGTTGTTGTTTATTTGACGTTGTTGTTGTTGTTGTTGTTGTTGTTGTTTACTTGACGTTGTTGTTGTTGTTTATTTGACGTTGTTGTTGTTGTTGTTGACATAGTTGTTGTTGTTGTTTATTTGACGTTGTTGTTGTTGTTGACGGTGTTGTTGTCGTTGTTGTTTATTTGACATTGTTGTTGTTGTTGTTGACGTTGTTGTTGTTGTTTATTTGACGTTGTTGTTGTTGTTTATTTGACGTTGTTGTTTATTTGACGTTGTTGTTGTTTATTTGACGTTGTTGTTTTTGACGTTGTTGTTGTTATTGTTTATTTGACGTTGTTGTTGTTGTTTATTTGACGTAGTTGTTGTTGTTGACGTTGTTGTTGTTGTTGTTGTTTATTTGACGTTTTTGTTGTTGTTGTTGTTTTTGTTGTTGTTTATTTGACGTTGTTGTTGTTGTTTAATTGACGTTGTTGTTGTTGTTGTTTATTTGACGTTGTTGTTGTTGTTGTTGTTGTTATAGTTGTAGTTGTTTATTTGACATTGTTTTTGTTGTTGTTTATTTGACGTTGTTGTTGTTGTTGTTTATTTGACGTTGTTGTTGTTGTTGACGTTGTTGTTGTTGTTGTTTATTTGACGTTGTTGTTGTTTATTTGACATTGTTGTTGTTGTTGACGTTGTTGTTGTTGTTTATTTGACATTGTTGTTGTTGTTGTTGACGTTGTTGTTGTTGTTTATTTGACATTGTTGTTGTTGTTGTTGTTGACGTTGTTGTTGTTGTTGTTTATTTGACTTTGTTGTTGTTGTTGTTGTTTATTTGACGTTGTTGTTGTTGTTGTTGTTTATTTGACGTTGTTGTTGTTATTGTTTATTTGATGTTGTTGTTGTTGTTTACTTGACGTTGTTGTTGTTGTTGACGTTGTTCTTGTTGTTGTTTATTTGACGTTGTTGTTGTTGTTGACGTTGTTTTTGTTGTTGTTTATTTAAAGTTGTTGTTGTTGTTGTTTATTTGACGTTGTTGTTGTTGTTTATTTGACAGTGTTGTTGTTGTTGTTTATTTGACGTTGTTGTTGTTGACGTTGTTGTTGTTTATTTAACGTTTTTGTTGTTGTTGAGGTTGTTTTTGTTGTTGTTTATTTGACGTTGTTGTTATTTATTTGACGGTGTTGTTGTTGTTGTTGTTTATTTGACGTTGTTATTGTTGTTGTTGTTTATTTGACGTTGTTGTTGTTGTTGAAGTTTTTGTTGTTGTTTATTTGATGTTGTTGTTGTTGACATGGTTGTTGTGGTTTATTTCACGTTGTTGTTTATTTGACGTTGTTGTTGTTGTTTATTTGACGTTGTTGTTGTTGTTATTGACGTTGTTGTTGTTGTTTATTTGACATTGTTGTTATTGTTTATTTGACATTGTTGTTGTTGTTCATTGTTGTTGTTGTTGTTGTTGTTGTTTATTTGACGTTGTTGTTGTTGTTGTTGTTTATTTGACGGTGTTGTTGTTGTTGTTTATTTCACGTTGTTGTTGTTGTTGTTGTTTATTTGACGTTGTTGTTGTTGACGTTGTTGTTATTCTTGTTTATTTGACGTTTTTGTTGTTGTTGACATAGTTGTTGTTGTTGTTGTTTATTTGACGTTGTTGTTGTTGTTGTTGAGGTTGTTGTTGTTGTTGTTTATTTGACGTTGTTGTTGTTGTTGTTTATTTGACGTTGTTGTTGTTGTTGACGTTGTTGTTGTTGTTGTTGTTTATTTGACGTTGTTGTTATTGTTGATGTTGTTGTTGTTGTTGTTTATTTGACGTTGTTGTTGTTGTTGTTGTTTATTTGACGTTGTTGTTGTTGTTGTTTATTTGACGTTGTTGTTGTTGTTTATTTGACGTTGTTGTTGTTGTTGTTGTTTCCTTGAGGTTGTTGTTGTTATTTATTTGACATTGTTGTTGTTGTTGTTGTTGACATAGTTGTTGTTGTTGTTTATTTAACGTTGTTGTTGTTGTTTATTTAACATTGTTGTTGTTGTTGACGGTGTTGTTGTTGTTGTTGTTTATTTGACATTGTTGTTGTTGTTGTTTATTTGACGTTGTTGTTGTTGTTGTTGTTGTTGTTTACTTGATGTTGTTGTTGTTGTTTATTTGACGTTGTTGTTGTTGTTGTTGACATAGTTGTTGTTGTTGTTTATTTGACGTTGTTGTTGTTGTTGTTGACGGTGTTGTTGTCGTTGTTGTTTATTTGACATTGTTGTTGTTGTTGTTGACATTGTTGTTGTTGTTTATTTGACGTTGTTGTTGTTGTTGTTGTTTATTTGACGTTGTTGTTCTTTATTTGACGTTGTTTTTGTTGTTGTTGTTGTTGTTGTTTATTTAACGTTTTTGTTGTTGTTGATGTTGTTTTTGTTGTTGTTTATTTGATGTTGTTGTTATTTATTTGACGGTGTTGTTGTTGTTGTTGTTTATTTGACGTTGTTATTGTTGTTGTTGTTTATTTGACGTTGTTGTTGTTGTTGAAGTTTTTGTTGTTGTTTATTTGATGTTGTTGTTGTTGACATGGTTGTTGTGGTTAATTTCACGTTGTTGTTTATTTGACGTTGTTGTTGTTGTTTATTTGACGTTGTTGTTGTTGTTATTGACGTTGTTGTTGTTGTTGTTGTTGTTTATTTGACATTGTTGTTATTGTTTATTTGACATTGTTGTTGTTGTTCATTGTTGTTGTTGTTGTTGTTGTTGTTGTTTAGTTGACGTTGTTGTTGTTGTTTATTTGACGGTGTTGTTGTTGTTGTTTATTTCACGTTGTTGTTGTTGTTGTTTATTTGACGTTGTTGTTGTTGACGTTGTTGTTATTCTTGTTTATTTGATGTTTTTGTTGTTGTTGACATAGTTGTTGTAGTTGTTGTTTATTTGACGTTGTTGTTGTTGTTGTTGAGGTTGTTGTTGTTGTTGTTTATTTGACGTTGTTGTTGTTTATTTCACGTTGTTGTTGTTGTTGACGTTGTTGTTGTTGTTGTTGTTGTTTATTTGACGTTGTTGTTATTGTTGACGTTGTTGTTGTTGTTGTTTATTTGACGTTGTTGTCGTTGTTGTTTATTTGACGTTGTTGTTGTTGTTTATTTGACGTTGTTGTTGTTGTTGTTGTTGTTTCCTTGAGGTTGTTGTTGTTATTTATTTGACGTTGTTGTTGTTGTTGTGGTTGACATAGTTGTTGTTGTTGTTTATTTAACGTTGTTGTTGTTGTTTATTTAACATTGTTGTTGTTGTTGACGGTGTTGTTGTTGTTGTTTATTTGACATTGTTGTTGTTGTTGTTTATTTGACGTTGTTGTTGTTGTTGTTGTTGTTGTTTACTTGACGTTGTTGTTGTTGTTTATTTGACGTTGTTGTTGTTGTTGTTGACATAGTTGTTGTTGTTGTTTATTTGACGTTGTTGTTGTTGTTGACGGTGTTGTTGTCGTTGTTGTTTATTTGACATTGTTGTTGTTGTTGTTGACGTTGTTGTTGTTGTTTATTTGACGTTGTTGTTGTTGTTGTTTATTTGATGTTGTTGTTTATTTGACGTTGTTGTTGTTTATTTGACGTTGTTGTTTTTGACGTTGTTGTTGTTATTGTTTATTTGACGTTGTTGTTGTTGTTTATTTGACGTAGTTGTTGTTGTTGACGTTGTTGTTGTTGTTGTTGTTTATTTGACGTTTTTGTTGTTGTTGTTGTTTTTGTTGTTGTTTATTTGACGTTGTTGTTGTTGTTTAATTGACGTTGTTGTTGTTGTTGTTTATTTGACGTTGTTGTTGTTGTTGTTGTTGTTATAGTTGTTGTTGTTTATTTGACATTGTTTTTGTTGTTGTTTATTTGACGTTGTTGTTGTTGTTGTTTATTTGACTTTGTTGTTGTTGTTGACGTTGTTGTTGTTGTTTATTTGACATTGTTGTTGGTTATTTGACATTGTTGTTGTTGTTGACGTTGTTGTTGTTGTTTATTTGACATTGTTGTTGTTGTTGTTGTTGACGTTGTTGTTGTTGTTGTTTATTTGACTTTGTTGTTGTTGTTGTTGTTTATTTGACGTTGTTGTTGTTGTTGTTTATTTGACGTTGTTGTTGTTGTTATTGTTTATTTGATGTTGTTGTTGTTGTTTACTTGACGTTGTTGTTGTTGTTGACGTTGTTCTTGTTGTTGTTTATTTGACGTTGTTGTTGTTGTTGATGTTGTTTTTGTTGTTGTTTATTTAAAGTTGTTGTTGTTGTTGTTTATTTGACGTTGTTGTTGTTGTTTATTTGACAGTGTTGTTGTTGTTGTTTATTTGACGTTGTTGTTGTTGACGTTGTTGTTGTTTATTTAACGTTTTTGTTGTTGTTGAGGTTGTTTTTGTTGTTGTTTATTTGACGTTGTTGTTATTTATTTGACGGTGTTGTTGTTGTTGTTTATTTGACGTTGTTATTGTTGTTGTTGTTTATTTGACGTTGTTGTTGTTGTTGAAGTTTTTGTTGTTGTTTATTTGATGTTGTTGTTGTTGACATGGTTGTTGTGGTTTATTTCACGTTGTTGTTTATTTGACGTTGTTGTTGTTGTTTATTTGACGTTGTTGTTGTTGTTATTGACGTTGTTGTTGTTGTTTATTTGACATTGTTGTTATTGTTTATTTGACATTGTTGTTGTTGTTCATTGTTGTTGTTGTTGTTGTTGTTGTTTATTTGACGTTGTTGTTGTTGTTGTTGTTTATTTGACGGTGTTGTTGTTGTTGTTTATTTCACGTTGTTGTTGTTGTTGTTGTTTATTTGACGTTGTTGTTGTTGACGTTGTTGTTATTCTTGTTTATTTGACGTTTTTGTTGTTGTAGACATAGTTGTTGTTGTTGTTGTTGTTTATTTGACGTTGTTGTTGTTGTTGTTGAGGTTGTTGTTGTTGTTGTTGTTTATTTGACGTTGTTGTTGTTTGTTATTTGACGTAGTTGATGTTGTTGATGTTATTGTTGTTGTTGTTTATTTGACGTTTTTGTTGTGGTTGATGTTGTTGTTGTTTTTGTTTTTGTTTATTTGACGTTGTTGTTGTTGTTGACGTTGTTGTTATTCTTGTTTATTTGACGTTTTTGTTGTTGTTGACATAGTTGTTGTTGTTATTGTTGTTTATTTGACGTTGTTGTTGTTATTGTTGAGGTTATTGTGGTTGTTGTTGTTTATTTGACGTTGTTGTTATTGTTTATTTGACGTTGTTGTTGTTGACGTTGTATTTGTTGTTGTTTATTTGACGTTGTTGTTATTGTTGACGTTGCTGTTGTTGTTGTTTATTTGACGTTGTTGTTGTTGTTGTTTATTTGACGTTGTTGTTGTTGTTTTTGTTTACTTGACGTTGTTGTTGTTGTTGTTTATTTGATGTTGTTGTTGTTGTTGACATAGTTGTTGTCTTTGTTTATTTGACGTTGTTGTTGTTGTTGTTTATTTGACATTGTTGTTGTTGTTGACGGTGTTGTTGTTGTTGTTTATTTGACATTGTTGTTGTTGTTGTTTATTTGACGTTGTTGTTGTTGTTGTTTACTTGACGTTGTTGTTGTTGTTGTTTATTTGACGTTGTTGTTGATGTTGACATAGTTGTTGTAGTTGTTTATTTGACGTTGTTGTTATTGTTGTTGTTTATTTGACATTGTTGTTGTTGTTGACGGTGTTTTGTCGTTGTTGTTTATTTGACATTGTTGTTGTTGTTGACGTTGTTGTTGTTGTTTATTTGACGTTGTTGTTGTTGTTTATTTGACGTTGTCGTTGTTTATTATGCGTTGTTATTGTTGTTTATTTGACGTTGTTATTGTTGACGCTGTTGTTGTTATTGTTTATTTGACGGTGTTGTTGTTTATTTGACGTAGTTATTGTTGTTGACGTTGTTGTTGTTGTTGTTGTTTATTTGACGTTTTTGTTGTTGTTGATGTTGTTGTTGTTTTTGTTGTTGTTTATTTAACGTTGTTGTTGTTGTTTAATTGACGTTGTTGTTGTTGTTGTTGTTGTTGTTGTTGTTGTTGTTGTTGTTTATTTGACGTTGTTGTTGTTGTTGTTATTGGTTTTGTTGTTTATTTGACGTTGTTGTTGTTATTTATTTGACGTTGTTGTTGTTGTTGTTTATTTGACGTTTTTGTTGTTGTTAATGGTGTTGTTGTTGTTTATTTGACGTTGTTGTTATTTATTTGACGGTGTTGTTGTTGTTGTTGTTTATTTGACGTTGTTATTGTTGTTGTTGTTTATTTGATGTTGTTGTTGTTGACGTTGTTGTTGTTGTTGTTTATTTGATGTTGTTGTTGTTGACATGGTTGTTGTGGTTTATTTCACGTTGTTGTTGTTGATGTTGTTGTTTATTTGACGTTGTTGTTGTTGTTTATTTGACGTTGTTGTTGTTGTTATTGACATTGTTGTTGTTGTTGTTGTTGTTTATTTGACGTTGTTGTTATTGTTTATTTGACATTGTTGTTGTTGTTGACGGTGTTGTTGTTGTTGTTGTTGTTTATTTGACGTTGTTGTTGTTGTTGTTTATTTGACGGTGTTGGTGTTGTTGTTGTTTATTTGACGTTGTTGTTGTTGTTGTTGTTGTTTATTTGACGTTGTTGTTGTTGTTGACGTTGTTGTTATTCTTGTTTATTTGACGTTTTTGTTGTTGTTGACATAGTTGTTGTTGTTGTTTATTTGACGTTGTTGTTGTTGAGGTTGTTGTTGTTGTTGTTGTTGTTTATTTGACGTTGTTGTTGTTGTTTATTTGACGTTGTTTTTGTTGTAGTTGACGTTGTTGTTGTTGTTGTTGTTGTTTATTTGGTGTTGTTGTTATTGTTGACGTTGCTGTTGTTGTTGTTTATTTGACGTTGTTGTCGTTGTTGTTTATTTGACGTTGTTGTTGTTGTTTTTTATTTGACGTTGTTGTTGTTTTTGTTGTTGTTGTTGTTGTTGTTGTTTCCTTGAAGTTGTTGTTGTTGTTTATTTGACGTTGTTGTTGTTGTTGTTGACATAGTTGTTGTTGTTGTTTATTTAACGTTGTTGTTGTTGTTGTTTATTTAACATAGTTGTTGTTGTTGACGGTGTTGTTGTTGTTGTTGTTGTTTATTTGACATTGTTGTTGTTGTTGTTGTTTATTTGACGTTGTTGTTGTTGTTGTTGACATAGTTGTTGTTGTTGTTTATTTGACATTGTTGTTGTTGCTGTTTATTTGACATTGTTGTTGTTGTTGACGGTGTTGTTATTGTTGTTGTTTATTTGACATTGTTGTGGTTTTTGACGTTGTTGTTGTTGTTTATTTGACGTTGTTGTTGTTGTTGTTTACTTGACGTTGTTGTTGTTATTGACGTTGTTGTTGTTGTTTATTTGACGTTGTTGTTGTTGTTGTTTATTTGACGTTGTTGTTGTTGTTGTTGACATAGTTGTTGTTGTTGTTTATTTGACGTTTTTGTTGTTGTTGTTTATTTGACGTAGTTGTTGTTGTTGACGGTGTTGTTGTTGTTGTTTATTTGACATTGTTGTTGTTGTTGTTGACGTTGTTGTTGTTGTTTATTTGACGTTGTTGTTGTTTATTTGACGTTGTTGTTGTGGTTTATTTGACGTTGTTGTTGTTGACGTTGTTGTTGTTATTATTGTATATTTGACGTTGTTGTTGTTGTTGTTTATTTGACGTAGTTGTTGTTGTTGTTGTTTTCGTTGTGTTTATTTGACGTTGTTCTTGTTTTTTAATTGACGTTGTTGTTGTTGTTGTTGTTGTTTATTTGACGTTGTTGTTGTTGTTGTTATTGTTGTTGTTGTTGTTTATTTGACGTTGTTGTTGTTTTTTATTTGAAGTTGTTGTTGTTGTTGTTTATTTGATGTTTTTGTTGTTGTTGATGTTGTTGTTGCTTTTGTTGTTGTTTATTTGACGTTGTTGTTGTTGTTGTTGTTGACGTTGTTGTTGTTGTTGTTGTTTATTTGACGTTGTTGTTGTTATTTATTTGACATTGTTGTTGTTGTTATTGTTTATTTGACGTTGTTGTTGTTGTTGTGGTTGTTGTTGTTGTTGACGTTGTTGTTGTTGTTGTTGTTTATTTGACGTTATTGTTCTTTATTTGACGTTTTTTTTGTTGTTGTTGTTGTTGTTGTTGTTTATTTAACGTTTTTGTTGTTGTTGATGTTGTTTTTGTTGTTGTTTATTTGATGTTGTTGTTATTTATTTGACGGTGTTGTTGTTGTTGTTGTTGTTTATTTGACGTTGTTATTGTTGTTGTTGTTTATTTGACGTTGTTGTTGTTGTTGAAGTTTTTGTTGTTGTTTATTTGATGTTGTTGTTGTTGACATGGTTGTTGTGGTTTATTTCACGTTGTTGTTTATTTGACGTTGTTGTTGTTGTTTATTTGACGTTGTTGTTGTTGTTATTGACGTTGTTGTTGTTGTTGTTTATTTGACATTGTTGTTATTGTTTATTTGACATTGTTGTTGTTGTTCATTGTTGTTGTTGTTGTTGTTATTGTTGTTTATTTGACGTTGTTGTTGTTGTTTATTTGACGGTGTTGTTGTTGTTGTTTATTTCACGTTGTTGTTGTTGTTGTTTATTTGACGTTGTTGTTGTTGACGTTGTTGTTATTCTTGTTTATTTGATGTTTTTGTTGTTGTTGACATAGTTGTTGTAGTTGTTGTTTATTTGACGTTGTTGTTGTTGTTGTTGAGGTTGTTGTTGTTGTTGTTTATTTGACGTTGTTGTTGTTTATTTGACGTTGTTGTTGTTGACGTTGTTGTTGTTGTTGTTGTTGTTGTTTATTTGACGTTGTTGTTATTGTTGACGTTGTTGTTGTTGTTGTTTATTTGACGTTGTTGTCGTTGTTGTTTATTTGACGTTGTTGTTGTTGTTTATTTGACGTTGTTGTTGTTGTTGTTGTTTCCTTGAGGTTGTTGTTGTTATTTATTTGACGTTGTTGTTGTTGTTGTGGTTGACGTTGTTGTTATTCTTGTTTATTTGACGTTTTTGTTGTTGTTGACATAGTTGTTGTTGTTATTGTTGTTTATTTGACGTTGTTGTTGTTATTGTTGAGGTTATTGTGGTTGTTGTTGTTTATTTGACGTTGTTGTTATTGTTTATTTGACGTTGTTGTTGTTGACGTTGTATTTGTTGTTGTTTATTTGACGTTGTTGTTATTGTTGACGTTGCTGTTGTTGTTGTTTATTTGACGTTGTTGTTGTTGTTGTTTATTTGACGTTGTTGTTGTTGTTTTTGTTTACTTGACGTTGTTGTTGTTGTTGTTTATTTGATGTTGTTGTTGTTGTTGACATAGTTGTTGTCTTTGTTTATTTGACGTTGTTGTTGTTGTTGTTTATTTGACATTGTTGTTGTTGTTGACGGTGTTGTTGTTGTTGTTTATTTGACATTGTTGTTGTTGTTGTTTATTTGACGTTGTTGTTGTTGTTGTTTACTTGACGTTGTTGTTGTTGTTGTTTATTTGACGTTGTTGTTGATGTTGACATAGTTGTTGTAGTTGTTTATTTGACGTTGTTGTTATTGTTGTTGTTTATTTGACATTGTTGTTGTTGTTGACGGTGTTTTGTCGTTGTTGTTTATTTGACATTGTTGTTGTTGTTGACGTTGTTGTTGTTGTTTATTTGACGTTGTTGTTGTTGTTTATTTGACGTTGTCGTTGTTTATTTGGCGTTGTTATTGTTGTTTATTTGACGTTGTTATTGTTGACGCTGTTGTTGTTATTGTTTATTTGACGGTGTTGTTGTTTATTTGACGTAGTTATTGTTGTTGACGTTGTTGTTGTTGTTGTTGTTTATTTGACGTTTTTGTTGTTGTTGATGTTGTTGTTGTTTTTGTTGTTGTTTATTTAACGTTGTTGTTGTTGTTTAATTGACGTTGTTGTTGTTGTTGTTGTTGTTGTTGTTGTTGTTGTTGTTTATTTGACGTTGTTGTTGTTGTTGTTATTGGTTTTGTTGTTTATTTGACGTTGTTGTTGTTATTTATTTGACGTTGTTGTTGTTGTTGTTTATTTGACGTTTTTGTTGTTGTTAATGGTGTTGTTGTTGTTTATTTGACGTTGTTGTTATTTATTTGACGGTGTTGTTGTTGTTGTTGTTTATTTGACGTTGTTATTGTTGTTGTTGTTTATTTGATGTTGTTGTTGTTGACGTTGTTGTTGTTGTTGTTTATTTGATGTTGTTGTTGTTGACATGGTTGTTGTGGTTTATTTCACGTTGTTGTTGTTGATGTTGTTGTTTATTTGACGTTGTTGTTGTTGTTTATTTGACGTTGTTGTTGTTGTTATTGACATTGTTGTTGTTGTTGTTGTTGTTTATTTGACGTTGTTGTTATTGTTTATTTGACATTGTTGTTGTTGTTGACGGTGTTGTTGTTGTTGTTGTTGTTTATTTGACGTTGTTGTTGTTGTTGTTGTTGTTTATTTGACGGTGTTGGTGTTGTTGTTGTTTATTTGACGTTGTTGTTGTTGTTGTTGTTGTTTATTTGACGTTGTTGTTGTTGTTGACGTTGTTGTTATTCTTGTTTATTTGACGTTTTTGTTGTTGTTGACATAGTTGTTGTTGTTGTTTATTTGACGTTGTTGTTGTTGAGGTTGTTGTTGTTGTTGTTGTTGTTTATTTGACGTTGTTGTTGTTGTTTATTTGACGTTGTTTTTGTTGTAGTTGACGTTGTTGTTGTTGTTGTTGTTTATTTGGTGTTGTTGTTATTGTTGACGTTGCTGTTGTTGTTGTTTATTTGACGTTGTTGTCGTTGTTGTTTATTTGACGTTGTTGTTGTTGTTTTTTATTTGACGTTGTTGTTGTTTTTGTTGTTGTTGTTGTTGTTGTTTCCTTGAAGTTGTTGTTGTTGTTTATTTGACGTTGTTGTTGTTGTTGTTGACATAGTTGTTGTTGTTGTTTATTTAACGTTGTTGTTGTTGTTGTTTATTTAACATAGTTGTTGTTGTTGACGGTGTTGTTGTTGTTGTTGTTGTTTATTTGACATTGTTGTTGTTGTTGTTGTTTATTTGACGTTGTTGTTGTTGTTGTTGACATAGTTGTTGTTGTTGTTTATTTGACATTGTTGTTGTTGCTGTTTATTTGACATTGTTGTTGTTGTTGACGGTGTTGTTATTGTTGTTGTTTATTTGACATTGTTGTGGTTTTTGACGTTGTTGTTGTTGTTTATTTGACGTTGTTGTTGTTGTTGTTTACTTGACGTTGTTGTTGTTATTGACGTTGTTGTTGTTGTTGTTTATTTGACGTTGTTGTTGTTGTTGTTTATTTGACGTTGTTGTTGTTGTTGTTGACATAGTTGTTGTTGTTGTTTATTTGACGTTTTTGTTGTTGTTGTTTATTTGACGTAGTTGTTGTTGTTGACGGTGTTGTTGTTGTTGTTTATTTGACATTGTTGTTGTTGTTGTTGACGTTGTTGTTGTTGTTTATTTGACGTTGTTGTTGTTTATTTGACGTTGTTGTTGTGGTTTATTTGACGTTGTTGTTGTTGACGTTGTTGTTGTTATTATTGTATATTTGACGTTGTTGTTGTTGTTGTTTATTTGACGTAGTTGTTGTTGTTGTTGTTGTTTTCGTTGTGTTTATTTGACGTTGTTCTTGTTTTTTAATTGACGTTGTTGTTGTTGTTGTTGTTGTTTATTTGACGTTGTTGTTGTTGTTGTTATTGTTGTTGTTGTTGTTTATTTGACGTTGTTGTTGTTTTTTATTTGAAGTTGTTGTTGTTGTTGTTTATTTGATGTTTTTGTTGTTGTTGATGTTGTTGTTGCTTTTGTTGTTGTTTATTTGACGTTGTTGTTGTTGTTGTTGTTGACGTTGTTGTTGTTGTTGTTGTTTATTTGACGTTGTTGTTGTTATTTATTTGACATTGTTGTTGTTGTTATTGTTTATTTGACGTTGTTGTTGTTGTTGTGGTTGTTGTTGTTGTTGTTGACGTTGTTGTTGTTGTTGTTTATTTGACGTTATTGTTCTTTATTTGACGTTTTTTTTGTTGTTGTTGTTGTTGTTGTTGTTTATTTAACGTTTTTGTTGTTGTTGATGTTGTTTTTGTTGTTGTTTATTTGATGTTGTTGTTATTTATTTGACGGTGTTGTTGTTGTTGTTGTTTATTTGACGTTGTTATTGTTGTTGTTGTTTATTTGACGTTGTTGTTGTTGTTGAAGTTTTTGTTGTTGTTTATTTGATGTTGTTGTTGTTGACATGGTTGTTGTGGTTTATTTCACGTTGTTGTTTATTTGACGTTGTTGTTGTTGTTTATTTGACGTTGTTGTTGTTGTTATTGACGTTGTTGTTGTTGTTGTTTATTTGACATTGTTGTTATTGTTTATTTGACATTGTTGTTGTTGTTCATTGTTGTTGTTGTTGTTGTTGTTATTGTTGTTTATTTGACGTTGTTGTTGTTGTTGTTTATTTGACGGTGTTGTTGTTGTTGTTTATTTCACGTTGTTGTTGTTGTTGTTTATTTGACGTTGTTGTTGTTGACGTTGTTGTTATTCTTGTTTATTTGATGTTTTTGTTGTTGTTGACATAGTTGTTGTAGTTGTTGTTTATTTGACGTTGTTGTTGTTGTTGTTGTTGAGGTTGTTGTTGTTGTTGTTTATTTGACGTTGTTGTTGTTTATTTGACGTTGTTGTTGTTGTTGACGTTGTTGTTGTTGTTGTTGTTGTTGTTGTTTATTTGACGTTGTTGTTATTGTTGACGTTGTTGTTGTTGTTGTTTATTTGACGTTGTTGTCGTTGTTGTTTATTTGACGTTGTTGTTGTTGTTTATTTGACGTTGTTGTTGTTGTTGTTGTTTCCTTGAGGTTGTTGTTGTTATTTATTTGACGTTGTTGTTGTTGTTGTGGTTGACATAGTTGTTGTTGTTGTTTATTTAACGTTGTTGTTGTTGTTTATTTAACATTGTTGTTGTTGTTGACGGTGTTGTTGTTGTTGTTTATTTGACATTGTTGTTGTTGTTGTTTATTTGACGTTGTTGTTGTTGTTGTTGTTGTTGTTGTTGTTTACTTGACGTTGTTGTTGTTGTTTATTTGACGTTGTTGTTGTTGTTGTTGACATAGTTGTTGTTGTTGTTTATTTGACGTTGTTGTTGTTGTTGACGGTGTTGTTGTCGTTGTTGTTTATTTGACATTGTTGTTGTTGTTGTTGACGTTGTTGTTGTTGTTTATTTGACGTTGTTGTTGTTGTTTATTTGACGTTGTTGTTTATTTGACGTTGTTGTTGTTTATTTGACGTTGTTGTTTTTGACGTTGTTGTTGTTATTGTTTATTTGACGTTGTTGTTGTTGTTTATTTGACGTAGTTGTTGTTGTTGACGTTGTTGTTGTTGTTGTTGTTTATTTGACGTTTTTGTTGTTGTTGTTGTTTTTGTTGTTGTTTATTTGACGTTGTTGTTGTTGTTTAATTGACGTTGTTGTTGTTGTTGTTTATTTGACGTTGTTGTTGTTGTTGTTGTTGTTGTTGTTATAGTTGTTGTTGTTTATTTGACATTGTTTTTGTTGTTGTTTATTTGACGTTGTTGTTGTTGTTGTTTATTTGACGTTGTTGTTGTTGTTGACGTTGTTGTTGTTGTTTATTTGACGTTGTTGTTGTTTATTTGACATTGTTGTTGTTGTTGACGTTGTTGTTGTTGTTTATTTGACATTGTTGTTGTTGTTGTTGTTGACGTTGTTGTTGTTGTTTATTTGACATTGTTGTTGTTGTTGTTGTTGACGTTGTTGTTGTTGTTGTTTATTTGACTTTGTTGTTGTTGTTGTTGTTTGTTTGACGTTGTTGTTGTTGTTGTTGTTGTTTATTTGACGTTGTTGTTGTTATTGTTTATTTGATGTTGTTGTTGTTGTTGTTTACTTGACGTTGTTGTTGTTGTTGACGTTGTTCTTGTTGTTGTTTATTTGACGTTGTTGTTGTTGTTGTTGTTGACGTTGTTTTTGTTGTTGTTTATTTAAAGTTGTTGTTGTTGTTGTTTATTTGACGTTGTTGTTGTTGTTTATTTGACAGTGTTGTTGTTGTTGTTTATTTGACGTTGTTGCTGTTGACGTTGTTGTTGTTTATTTAACATTTTTGTTGTTGTTGAGGTTGTTTTTGTTGTTGTTTATTTGACGTTGTTGTTATTTATTTGACGGTGTTGTTGTTGTTGTTGTTTATTTGACGTTGTTATTGTTGTTGTTGTTTATTTGACGTTGTTGTTGTTGTTGAAGTTTTTGTTGTTGTTTATTTGATGTTGTTGTTGTTGACATGGTTGTTGTGGTTTATTTCACGTTGTTGTTTATTTGACGTTGTTGTTGTTGTTTATTTGACGTTGTTGTTGTTGTTATTGACGTTGTTGTTGTTGTTTATTTGACATTGTTGTTATTGTTTATTTGACATTGTTGTTGTTGTTCATTGTTGTTGTTGTTGTTGTTGTTGTTGTTTATTTGACGTTGTTGTTGTTGTTGTTGTTGTTTATTTGACGGTGTTGTTGTTGTTGTTTATTTCACGTTGTTGTTGTTGTTGTTGTTTATTTGACGTTGTTGTTGTTGACGTTGTTGTTATTCTTGTTTATTTGACGTTTTTGTTGTTGTTGACATAGTTGTTGTTGTTGTTGTTTATTTGACGTTGTTGTTGTTGTTGTTGAGGTTGTTGTTGTTGTTGTTTATTTGACGTTGTTGTTGTTGTTGTTTATTTGACGTTGTTGTTGTTGTTGACGTTGTTGTTGTTGTTGTTGTTGTTTATTTGACGTTGTTGTTATTGTTGATGTTGTTGTTGTTGTTGTTTATTTGACGTTGTTGTTGTTGTTGTTGTTTATTTGACGTTGTTGTTGTTGTTGTTTATTTGACGTTGTTGTTGTTGTTGTTTATTTGACGTTGTTGTTGTTGTTGTTGTTTCCTTGAGGTTGTTGTTGTTATTTATTTGACGTTGTTGTTGTTGTTGTTGTTGACATAGTTGTTGTTGTTGTTTATTTAACGTTGTTGTTGTTGTTTATTTAACATTGTTGTTGTTGTTGACGGTGTTGTTGTTGTTGTTATTTATTTGACATTGTTGTTGTTGTTGTTTATTTGACGTTGTTGTTGTTGTTGTTGTTGTTGTTTACTTGATGTTGTTGTTGTTGTTTATTTGACGTTGTTGTTGTTGTTGTTGACATAGTTGTTGTTGTTGTTTATTTGACGTTGTTGTTGTTGTTGTTGACGGTGTTGTTGTCGTTGTTGTTTATTTGACATTGTTGTTGTTGTTGTTGACATTGTTGTTGTTGTTTATTTGACGTTGTTGTTGTTGTTGTTGTTTATTTAACGTTGTTGTTTATTTGACGTTGTTGTTGTTGTTTATTTGACGTTGTTGTTTTTGACGTTGTTGTTGTTATTGTTTATTTGACGTTGTTGTTGTTGTTTATTTGACGTAGTTGTTGTTGTTGACGTTGTTGTTGTTGTTGTTTATTTGATGTTTTTGTTGTTGTCGATGTTGTTGTTGTTTTTGTTGTTGTTTATTTGACGTTGTTGTTGTTGTTTAATTGACATTGTTGTTGTTGTTGTTTATTTGACGTTGTTGTTGTTGTTGTTGTTATAGTTGTTGTTGTTTATTTGACATTGTTGTTGTTGTTATTTATTTGACGTTGTTGTTGTTGTTGTTGTTGTTTATTTGACGTTGTTGTTGTTGTTGACGTTGTTGTTGTTGTTGTTGTTTATTTGACGTTGTTGTTGTTTATTTGACATTGTTGTTGTTGTTGACGTTGTTGTTGTTGTTTATTTGACATTGTTGTTGTTGTTGTTGACGTTGTTGTTGTTGTTGTTTATTTGACTTTGTTGTTGTTGTTGTTGTTGTTTATTTGACGTTGTTGTTGTTGTTGTTGTTTATTTGACGTTGTTGTTGTTGTTATTGTTTATTTGATGTTGTTGTTGTTTACTTGACGGTGTTGTTGTTGTTGTTGACGTTGTTCTTGTTGTTGTTTATTTGACGTTGTTGTTGTTGTTGACGTTGTTTTTGTTGTTGTTTATTTAAAGTTGTTGTTGTTGTTGTTTATTTGACGTTGTTGTTGTTGTTGTTTATTTGACAGTGTTGTTGTTGTTGTTGTTTATTTGACGTTGTTGTTATTGACGTTGTTGTTGTTATTGTTTATTTGACGTTGTTGTTGTTGACATAGTTGTTGTTGTTGTTGTTTATTTGACGTTGTTGTTGTTGTTGACGTTGTTGTTATTGTTTATTTGACGTTGTTGTTGTTGTTGTTGTTTATTTGACATTGATGTTGTTGTTGACGTTGTTGTTGTTGTTTATTTGACATTGTTGTTGTTGTTGTTGTTGTTGACGTTGTTGTTGTTGTTGTTGTTGTTTATTTGACGTTGTTGTTGTTGTTGTTGACTTAGTTGTTGTTGTTGTTTATTTGACGTTGTTGTTGTTGTTTATTTGACGTTGTTGTTGTTGTTGTTGTTTATTTGACGTTGTCGTTGTTGATTATTTGACGTTGTTGTTGTTGACGTTGTTGTTATTGTTATTGTTTATTTGACGTTGTTGTTGTTGTTGTTTATTTGACGTAGTTGTTGTTGTTTATTTGACGTTTTTTGTTTTTGTTGATGTTGTTGTTGTTTTGTTGTTGTTTATTTGACGTTGTTGTTGTTGTTGACGTTGTTGTTGTTGTTGTTGTTGTTTATTTGACGTTGTTGTTGTTATTTATTTGACATTGTTGTTGTTGTTGTTATTGTTTATTTGATGTTGTTGTTGTTTATTTGATGTTGTTGTTGTTGTTGACGTTGTTGTTGTTGTTTATTTGACGTTGTTGTTGTTGTTGACGTTGTTGTTGTTGTTCTTTATTTGACGTTGTTGTTGTTGTTCTTTACTTGACATTATTGTTGTTGTTGTCGTTGTTGTTTATTTGACGTTGTTGTTGTTGTTGTTTACTTGATGTTGTTGTTATTGACATTGTTGTTGTTGTTGTTTATTTGTCGTTGTTGTTGTTGTTGTTGTTGACATACTTGTTGTTGTTGTTTATTTTACGTTGTTGTTGTTGCTGTTTATTTAACATTGTTGTTGTTGTTGACGGTGTTGTTGTTGTTGTTTATTTGACATTGTTGTTGTTTTTGACGTTGTTGTTGTTGTTTATTTGACGTTGTTGTTGTTGTTGTTTACTTAACGTTGTTGTTGTTATTGACATTGTTGTTGTTGTTGTTTATTTGACGTTGTTGTTGTTGTTGTTTATTTGACATTGTTGTTGTTGTTGACATAGTCGTTGTTGTTGTTTATTTGACGTTGTTGTTGTTGTTGTTTATTTGACGTAGTTGTTGTTGTTGACGGTGTTGTTGTTGTTGTTATTGTTGTTGTTGTTTATTTGACAATGTTGTTGTTGTTGTTGACGTTGTTGTTGTTGTTTATTTGACGTTGTTGTTGTTTATTTGACGTTGTTGTTGTTGTTTATTTGACGTTGTTGTTGTTGACGTTGTTGTTGTTATTGACGTTGTTGTTGTTATTGACGTTGTTGTTGTTATTGACGTTGTTGTTGTTGTTTTTTATTTGACGTTGTTGTTGTTGTTTATTTGACGTTGTTGTTGTTGACATAGTTGTTGTTGTTGTTTATTTGATGTTGTTGTTGTTGTTGTTGTTTATTTGACGTTGTTGTTATTGTTGTTGTTGTTGTTGTTATTGTTTATTTAACGTTGTTGTTGTTGTTTATTTGACGTAGTTGATGTTGTTGATGTTATTGTTGTTGTTTATTTGACGTTTTTGTTGTTGTTGATGTTGTTGTTGTTTTTGTTGTTGTTTATTTGACGTTGTTGTTGTTGTTGTTTACTTGACGTTGTTGTTGTTGTTGTTTATTTGACGTTGTTGTTGTTGTTGTTGTTGTTGTTGTTTACTTGACGTTGTTGTTGTTATTGACGTTGTTGTTGTTGTTTATTTGACGTTGTTGTTGTTGTTGACATAGTTGTTGTTGTTGTTGTTTATTTGACGTTGTTGTTGTTGTTGTTTATTTGACGTTGTTGTTGTTGTTGACGTTGTTGTTGTTGTTTATTTGACGTTGTTGTTGTTGTTTACTTGACGTTGTTGTTGTTATTGACGTTGTTGTTGTTATTGATGTTGTTGTTGTTATTGACATTGTTGTTGTTATTGACGTTGTTGTTGTTGTTTTTTATTTGACGTTGTTGTTGTTGTTTATTTGACGTTGTTGTTGTTGTTGACATAGTTGTTGTTGTTGTTTATTTGATGTTATTGTTGTTGTTGCTTATTTGACGTAGTTTTTGTTGTCGACGTTGTTGTTGTTGTTGTTGTTTATTTGACATTGTTGTTGTTGTTGTTGACGTTGTTGTTGTTGTTTATTTGACGTTGTTGTTGTTGTTTATTTGACGTTGTTGTTGTTGTTTATTTGACGTTGTTGTTGTTGTTGTTATTGTTTATTTAACGTTGTTGTTGTTGTTTATTTGACGTAGTTGATGTTGTTGATGTTATTGTTGTTGTTGTTTATTTGACGTTTTTGTTGTTGTTGATGTTGTTGTTGTTTTTGTTGTTGTTTATTTGACGTTGTTGTTGTTGTTGACGTTGTTGTTATTCTTGTTTATTTGACGTTTTTGTTGTTGTTGACATAGTTGTTGTTGTTATTGTTGTTTATTTGACGTTGTTGTTGTTATTGTTGAGGTTGTTGTGGTTGTTGTTGTTTATTTGACGTTGTTGTTATTGCTTATTTGACGTTGTTGTTGTTGACGTTGTATTTGTTGTTGTTTATTTGACGTTGTTGTTATTGTTGACGTTGCTGTTGTTGTTGTTTATTTGACGTTGTTGTTGTTGTTGTTTATTTGACGTTGTTGTTGTTGTTTTTGTTTACTTGACGTTGTTGTTGTTGTTGTTTATTTGATGTTGTTGTTGTTGTTGACATAGTTGTTGTCTTTGTTTATTTGACGTTGTTGTTGTTGTTGTTTATTTGACATTGTTGTTGTTGTTGACGTTGTTGTTGTTGTTGTTTATTTGACATTGTTGTTGTTGTTGTTTATTTGACGTTGTTGTTGTTGTTGTTTACTTGACGTTGTTGTTGTTGTTGTTTATTTGACGTTGTTGTTGTTGATGTTGACATAGTTGTTGTAGTTGTTTATTTGACGTTGTTGTTATTGTTGTTGTTTATTTGACATTGTTGTTGTTGTTGACGGTGTTGTTGTTGTTTATTTGACGTTGTTGTTGATGTTGTTGTTTATTTCACGTTGTTGTTGTTGATGTTGTTGTTTATTTGACGTTGTTGTTGTTGTTTATTTGACGTTGTTGTTGTTGTTATTGACATTGTTGTTGTTGTTGTTGTTGTTGTTTATTTGACGTTGTTGTTATTGTTTATTTGACATTGTTGTTGTTGTTGACGGTGTTGTTGTTGTTGTTGTTGTTTATTTGACGTTGTTGTTGTTGTTGTTTATTTGACGGTGTTGGTGTTGTTGTTGTTTATTTGACGTTGTTGTTGTTGTTGTTGTTTATTTGACGTTGTTGTTGTTGTTGACGTTGTTGTTATTCTTGTTTATTTGACGTTTTTGTTGTTGTTGACATAGTTGTTGTTGTTGTTGTTGTTGTTTATTTGACGTTGTTGTTGTTGAGGTTGTTGTTGTTGTTGTTGTTGTTGTTTATTTGACGTTGTTGTTGTTGTTTATTTGACGTTGTTGTTGTTGTTGACGTTGTTGTTGTTGTTGTTGTTGTTTATTTGGCGTTGTTGTTATTGTTGACGTTGCTGTTGTTGTTGTTTATTTGACGTTGTTGTCGTTGTTGTTTATTTGACGTTGTTGTTGTTGTTTTTTATTTGACGTTGTTGTTGTTGTTGTTGTTGTTGTTGTTTCCTTGAAGTTGTTGTTGTTGTTTATTTGACGTTGTTGTTGTTGTTGTTGACATAGTTGTTGTTGTTGTTTATTTAACGTTGTTGTTGTTGTTGTTTATTTAACATAGTTGTTGTTGTTGACGGTGTTGTTGTTGTTGTTGTTTATTTGACATTGTTGTTGTTGTTGTTGTTTATTTGACGTTGTTGTTGTTGTTGTTGACATAGTTGTTGTTGTTGTTTATTTGACATTGTTGTTGTTGCTGTTTATTTGACATTGTTGTTGTTGTTGACGGTGTTGTTATTGTTGTTGTTTATTTGACATTGTTGTGGTTTTTGACGTTGTTGTTGTTGTTTATTTGACGTTGTTGTTGTTGTTGTTTACTTGACGTTGTTGTTGTTATTGACGTTGTTGTTGTTGTTGTTTATTTGACGTTGTTGTTGTTGTTGTTTATTTGACGTTGTTGTTGTTGTTGTTGACATAGTTGTTGTTGTTGTTTATTTGACGTTTTTGTTGTTGTTGTTTATTTGACGTAGTTGTTGTTGTTGACGGTGTTGTTGTTGTTGTTTATTTGACATTGTTGTTGTTGTTGTTGACGTTGTTGTTGTTGTTGTTTATTTAACGTTGTTGTTGTTTATTTGACGTTGTTGTTGTGGTTTATTTGACGTTGTTGTTGTTGACGTTGTTGTTGTTGTTATTGTATATTTGACGTTGTTGTTGTTGTTGTTTATTTGACGTAGTTGTTGTTGTTGTTGTTGTTTTCGTTGTGTTTATTTGACGTTGTTGTTGTTTTTTAATTGACGTTGTTGTTGTTGTTGTTGTTGTTGTTGTTTATTTGACGTTGTTGTTGTTGTTTATTTGACGTTGTTGTTGTTTTTTATTTGAAGTTGTTGTTGTTGTTGTTTATTTGATGTTTTTGTTGTTGTTGATGTTGTTGTTGTTTTTGTTGTTGTTTATTTGACGTTGTTGTTGTTGTTGTTGTTAACGTTGTTGTTGTTGTTGTTTATTTGACGTTGTTGTTGTTATTTATTTGACATTGTTATTGTTGTTATTGTTTATTTGACGTTGTTGTTGTTGTTGTTGTTGTTGTTGTTGACGTTGTTGTTGTTGTTTATTTGACCTTATTGTTCTTTATTTGACGTTGTTTTTGTTGTTGTTGTTGTTGTTGTTGTTTATTTAACGTTTTTGTTGTTGTTGATGTTGTTTTTGTTGTTGTTTATTTGACGTTGTTGTTATTTATTTGACGGTGTTGTTGTTGTTGTTGTTTATTTGACATTGTTATTGTTGTTGTTGTTTATTTGACGTTGTTGTTGTTGTTGAAGTTTTTGTTGTTGTTTATTTGATGTTGTTGTTGTTGACATGGTTGTTGTGGTTTATTTCACGTTGTTGTTTATTTGACGTTGTTGTTGTTGTTTATTTGACGTTGTTGTTGTTGTTATTGACGTTGTTGTGGTTGTTGTTTATTTGACTATGTTGTTATTGTTTATTTGACATTGTTGTTGTTGTTCATTGTTGTTGTTGTTGTTGTTGTTGTTTATTTGACGTTGTTGTTGTTGTTGTTGTTTATTTGACGGTGTTGTTGTTGTTGTTTATTTCACGTTGTTGTTGTTGTTGTTTATTTGACGTTGTTGTTGTTGTTGACGTTGTTGTTATTCTTGTTTATTTGATGTTTTTGTTGTTGTTGACATAGTTGTTGTTGTTGTTGTTTATTTGACGTTGTTGTTGTTGTTGTTGAGGTTGTTGTTGTTGTTGTTTATTTGACGTTGTTGTTGTTGTTTATTTGACGTTGTTGTTGTTGTTGACGTTGTTGTTGTTGTTGTTGTTTATTTGACGTTGTTGTTATTGTTGACGTTGTTGTTGTTGTTGTTTATTTGACGTTGTTGTCGTTGTTGTTTATTTGACGTTGTTGTTGTTGTTGTTTATTTGACGTTGTTGTTGTTGTTGTTGTTGTTTCCTTGAGGTTATTGTTGTTATTTATTTGACGTTGTTGTTGTTGTTGTTGACATAGTTGTTGTTGTTGTTTATTTAAGGTTGTTGTTGTTGTTTATTTAACATTGTTGTTGTTGTTGACGGTGTTGTTGTTGTTGTTTATTTGACATTGTTGTTGTTGTTGTTTATTTGACGTTGTTGTTGTTGTTGTTGTTGTTTACTTGACGTTGTTGTTGTTGTTTATTTGACGTTGTTGTTGTTGTTGTTGACATAGTTGTTGTTGTTGTTTATTTGACGTTGTTGTTGTTGTTGACGGTGTTGTTGTCGTTGTTGTTTATTTGACATTGTTGTTGTTGTTGTTGACGTTGTTGTTGTTGTTTATTTGACGTTGTTGTTGTTGTTGTTGTTTATTTGACGTTGTTGTTTATTTGACGTTGTTGTTGTTGTTGTTTATTTGACGTTGTTGTTTTTGACGTTGTTGTTGTTATTGTTTATTTGACGTTGTTGTTGTTGTTGTTTATTTGACGTAGTTGTTGTTGTTGACGTTGTTGTTGTTGTTGTTGTTTATTTGACGTTTTTGTTGTTGTTGTTGTTGTTTTTGTTGTTGTTTATTTGACGTTGTTGTTGTTGTTTAGTTGACGTTGTTGTTGTTGTTGTTTATTTGACGTTGTTGTTGTTGTTGTTGTTGTTGTTATAGTTGTTGTTGTTTATTTGACATTGTTGTTGTTGTTGTTGTTTATTTGACGTTGTTGTTGTTGTTGTTTATTTGACGTTGTTGTTGTTGTTGACGTTGTTGTTGTTGTTTATTTGACGTTGTTGTTGTTTATTTGACATTGTTGTTGTTGTTGACGTTGTTGTTGTTGTTTATTTGACATTGTTGTTGTTGTTGTTGACGTTGTTGTTGTTGTTGTTGTTTATTTGACTTTGTTGTTGTTGTTGTTGTTGTTTATTTGACGTTGTTGTTGTTGTTGTTGTTTATTTGACGTTGTTGTTGTTGTTATTGTTTATTTGATGTTGTTGTTGTTTACTTGACGTTGTTGTTGTTGTTGACGTTGTTCTTGTTGTTGTTTATTTGACGTTGTTGTTGTTGTTGACGTTGTTTTTGTTGTTGTTTATTTAAAGTTGTTGTTGTTGTTGTTTATTTGACGTTGTTGTTGTTGTTTATTTGACAGTGTTGTTGTTGTTGTTTATTTGACGTTGTTGTTTTTGACGTTGTTGTTGTTATTGTTTATTTGACGTTGTTGTTGTTGTTAACATAGTTGTTGTTGTTGTTGTTTATTTGACGTTGTTGTTGTTGTTGTTGACGTTGTTGTTATTGTTTATTTGACGTTGTTGTTGTTGTTGTTTATTTGACATTGATGTTGTTGTTGACGTTGTTGTTGTTGTTTATTTGACATTGTTGTTGTTGTTGTTGTTGTTGTTGACGTTGTTGTTGTTGTTGTTTATTTAACGTTGTTGTTGTTGTTTATTTAACGTTGTTGTTGTTGTTTATTTGACGTTGTTGTTGTTGTTGTTGACTTAGTTGTTGTTGTTGTTTATTTGACGTTGTTGTTGTTGTTTATTTGACGTTGTTGTTGTTGTTGTTGTTTATTTGACGTTGTTGTTGTTTATTTGACGTTGTTGTTGTTGATTATTTGACGTTGTTGTTGTTGACGTTGTTGTTATTGTTATTGTTTATTTGACGTTGTTGTTGTTGTTGTTTATTTGACGTAGTTGTTGTTGTTTATTTGACGTTTTTGTTGTTGTTGATGTTGTTGTTGTTTTGTTGTTGTTTATTTGACGTTGTTGTTGTTGTTGTTGTTGACGTTGTTGTTGTTGTTGTTGTTGTTTATTTGACGTTGTTGTTGTTATTTATTTGACATTGTTGTTGTTGTTGTTATTGTTTATTTGATGTTGTTGTTGTTGTTTATTTGATGTTGTTGTTGTTGTTGACGTTGTTGTTGTTGTTTATTTGACGTTGTTGTTGTTGCTGTTTATTTAACATTGTTGTTGTTGTTGACGGTGTTGTTGTTGTTGTCTATTTGACATTGTTGTTGTTTTTGACGTTGTTGTTGTTGTTTATTTGACGTTGTTGTTGTTGTTGTTTACTTGACGTTGTTGTTGTTATTGACATTGTTGTTGTTGTTGTTTATTTGACGTTGTTGTTGTTGTTGTTGTTTATTTGACATTGTTGTTGTTGTTGACATAGTTGTTGTTGTTGTTTATTTGACGTTGTTGTTGTTGTTGTTTATTTGACGTAGTTGTTGTTGTTGACGGTGTTGTTGTTGTTGTTATTGTTGTTGTTGTTTATTTGACATTGTTGTTGTTGTTGTTGTTGACGTTGTTGTTGTTGTTTATTTGACGTTGTTGTTGTTTATTTGACGTTGTTGTTGTTGTTTATTTGACGTTGTTGTTGTTGACGTTGTTGTTGTTGTTATTGTATATTTGACATTGTTGTTGTTGTTGTTGTTTATTTGACGTAGTTGTTGTTGTTGTTGTTTTCGTTGTGTTTATTTGACGTTGTTGTTTAATTGACGTTGTTGTTGTTGTTGTTATTTATTTGACGTTGTTGTTGTTGTTATTGTTGTTGTTGTTGTTTATTTGACGTTGTTGTTGTTTATTGACGTTGTTGTTGTTGTTGTTTATTTGACGTTTTGTTGTTGTTGATGTTGTTGTTGTTTTTGTTGTTGTTTATTTGACGTTGTTGTTGTTTAATTGACGTTGTTGTTGTTGTTGTTATTTATTTGACGTTGTTGTTGTTGTTGACGTTGTTGTTGTTGTTGTTTATTTGACGTTGTTGTTGTTATTTATTTAACATTGTTGTTGTTGGTATTGTTTATTTGACGTTGTTGTTGTTGTTGTTTATTTGACGTTGTTGTTGTTGACGTTGTTGTTGTTGTTTATTTGACGTTGTTGTTGTTGTTGTTTACTTGACGTTGTTGTTGTTGTTGTTTATTTGACGTTGTTGTTGTTATTGTTGTTGTTGTTGTTGTTGTTGTTTACTTGACGTTGTTGTTGTTATTGACGTTGTTGTTGTTTTTTATTTGACGTTGTTGTTGTTGTTGACATAGTTGTTGTTGTTGTTTATTTGACATTGTTGTTGTTGTTGTTGTTGTTTATTTGACATTGTTGTTGTTGTTGACGGTGTTATTGTTGTTGTTGTTTATTTGACATTATTGTTGTTGTTGTTGTTGTTGTTTATTTGACGTTGTTGTTGTTGTTGACGGTGTTGTTGTCGTTGTTGTTTATTTGACATTGTTGTTGTTGTTGACGTTGTTGTTGTTGTTTATTTGACGTTGTTGTTGTTTATTTGACGTTGTTGTTTATTTGACGTTGTTGTTGTTGTTTATTTGACGTTGTTGTTTTTGACGTTGTTGTTGTTATTGTTTATTTGACGTTGTTGTTGTTGTTTATTTGACGTAGTTGTTGTTGTTGACGTTGTTGTTGTTGTTGTTGTTTAATTGACGTTGTTGTTGTTGTTGTTTATTTGATGTTGTTGTTGTTGTTGTTGTTGTTGTTGTTGTTATAGTTGTTGTTGTTTATTTGACATTGTTGTTGTTGTTGTTTATTTGACGTTGTTGTTGTTGTTGTTTATTTGACGTTGTTGTTGTTGTTGACGTTGTTGTTGTTGTTTATTTGACGTTGTTGTTGTTTATTTGACATTGTTGTTGTTGTTGACGTTGTTGTTGTTGTTTATTTGACATTGTTGTTGTTGTTGTTGACGTTGTTGTTGTTGTTGTTGTTTATTTGACTTTGTTGTTGTTGTTGTTGTTTATTTGACGTTGTTGTTGTTGTTGTTGTTTATTTGACGTTGTTGTTGTTGTTATTGTTTATTTGATGTTGTTGTTGTTGTTTACTTGACGTTGTTGTTGTTGTTGACGTTGTTCTTGTTGTTGTTTATTTGACGTTGTTGTGGTTGTTGACGTTGTTTTTGTTGTTGTTTATTTAAAGTTGTTGTTGTTGTTGTTTATTTGACGTTGTTGTTGTTGTTTATTTAAAGTTGTTGTTGTTGTTGTTTATTTGACGTTGTTGTTGTTGTTTATTTGACAGTGTTGTTGTTGTTGTTTATTTGACGTTGTTGTTGTTGACGTTGTTGTTGTTATTGTTTATTTGACGTTGTTGTTGTTGTTGACATAGTTGTTGTTGTTGTTGTTGTTTATTTGACGTTGTTGTTGTTGTTGACGTTGTTGTTATTGTTTATTTGACGTTGTTGTTGTTGTTGTTTATTTGACATTGATGTTGTTGTTGACGTTGTTGTTGTTGTTTATTTGACATTGTTGTTGTTGTTGTTGTTGTTGTTGACGTTGTTGTTGTTGTTGTTTATTTAACGTTGTTGTTGTTGTTTATTTGACGTTGTTGTTGTTGTTGTTGACTTAGTTGTTGTTGTTGTTTATTTGACGTTGTTGTTGTTGTTGTTTATTTGACGTTGTTGTTGTTGTTGTTGTTTATTTGACGTTGTTGTTGTTTATTTGACGTTGTTGTTGTTGATTATTTGATGTTGTTGTTGTTGACGTTGTTGTTATTGTTATTGTTTATTTGACGTTGTTGTTGTTGTTGTTTATTTGACGTAGTTGTTGTTGTTTATTTGACGTTTTTGTTGTTGTTGATGTTGTTGTTGTTTTGTTGTTGTTTATTTGACGTTGTTGTTGTTGTTGACGTTGTTGTTGTTGTTGTTGTTGTTGTTTATTTGACGTTGTTGTTGTTATTTATTTGACATTGTTGTTGTTGTTGTTATTGTTTATTTGATATTGTTGTTGTTGTTTATTTGATGTTGTTGTTGTTGTTGACGTTGTTGTTGTTGTTTATTTGACGTTGTTGTTGTTGTTGTTTATTTAACATTGTTGTTTTTGTTGACGGTGTTGTTGTTGTTGTTTATTTGACATTGTTCTTGTTTTTGACGTTGTTGTTGTTGTTTATTTGACGTTGTTGTTGTTGTTGTTTACTTGACGTTGTTGTTGTTATTGAAATTGTTGTTGTTGTTGTTTATTTGACGTTGTTGTTGTTGTTGTTGTTTATTTGACATTGTTGTTGTTGTTGACATAGTTGTTGTTGTTGTTTATTTGACGTTGTTGTTGTTGTTGTTTATTTGACGTAGTTGTTGTTGTTGACGGTGTTGTTGTTGTTGTTATTGTTGTTGTTGTTTATTTGACATTGTTGTTGTTGTTGACGTTGTTGTTGTTGTTTATTTGACGTTGTTGTTGTTTATTTGACGTTGTTGTTGTTGTTTATTTGACGTTGTTGTTGTTGACGTTGTTGTTGTTGTTATTGTATATTTGACATTGTTGTTGTTGTTGTTTATTTGACGTAGTTGTTGTTGTTGTTGTTTTCGTTGTGTTTATTTGACGTTGTTGTTGTTTAATTGACGTTGTTGTTGTTGTTGTTGTTTATTTGACGTTGTTGTTGTTGTTATTGTTGTTGTTGTTGTTTATTTGACGTTGTTGTTGTTTATTGACGTTGTTGTTGTTGTTGTTTATTTGACGTTTTTGTTGTTGTTGATGTTGTTGTTGTTTTTGTTGTTGTTTATTTGACGTTGTTGTTATTTAATTGACGTTGTTGTTGTTGTTGTTATTTATTTGACGTTGTTGTTGTTGTTGACGTTGTTGTTGTTGTTGTTTATTTGACGTTGTTGTTGTTATTTATTTAACATTTTTGTTGTTGGTATTGTTTATTTGACGTTGTTGTTGTTGTTGTTTATTTGACGTTGTTGTTGTTGACGTTGTTGTTGTTGTTGTTTATTTGACGTTGTTGTTGTTGTTGTTTACTTGACGTTGTTGTTGTTGTTGTTTATTTGATGTTGTTGTTGTTGTTGTTGTTGTTGTTTACTTGACGTTGTTGTTGTTATTGACGTTGTTGTTGTTGTTTATGATACGTTGTTGTTGTTGTTGACATAGTTGTTGTTGTTGTTTATTTGACATTGTTGTTGTTGTTGTTGTTTATTTGACATTGTTGTTGTTGTTGACGGTGTTATTGTTGTTGTTGTTTATTTGACATTATTGTTGTTGTTGTTGTTGTTGTTGTTTATTTGACGTTGTTGTTGTTGTTTATTTGACGTTGTTGTTGTTGTTGTTGTTTACTTGACGTTGTTGTTGTTATTGACGTTGTTGTTGTTATTGACGTTGTTGTTGTTGTTTTTTATTTGACGTTGTTGTTGTTGTTTATTTGACGTTGTTGTTGTTGACATAGTTGTTGTTGTTGTTTATTTGATGTTGTTGTTGTTATTGTTGTTTATTTGACGTAGTTTTTGTTGTCGACGTTGTTGTTGTTGTTGTTGTTGTTTATTTGACATTGTTGTTGTTGTTGACGTTGTTGTTGTTGTTGTTTATTTGACGTTGTTGTTGTTGTTTATTTGACGTTGTTGTTGTTGTTTATTTGACGTTGTTGTTGTTGTTATTGTTTATTTAACGTTGTTGTTGTTGTTTATTTGACGTAGTTGATGTTGTTAATGTTATTGTTGTTGTTGTTTATTTGACGTTTTTGTTGTTGTTGATGTTGTTGTTGTTTTTGTTGTTGTTTATTTGACGTTGTTGTTGTTGACGTTGTTGTTATTCTTGTTTATTTGACGTTTTTGTTGTTGTTGACATAGTTGTTGTTGTTGTTGTTTATTTGACGTTGTTGTTGTTATTGTTGAGGTTGTTGTGGTTGTTGTTGTTTATTTGACGTTGTTGTTATTGTTTATTTGACGTTGTTGTTGTTGTTGACGTTGTATTTGTTGTTGTTTATTTGACGTTGTTGTTATTGTTGACGTTGCTGTTGTTGTTGTTTATTTGACGTTGTTGTTGTTGTTGTTTATTTGACGTTGTTGTTGTTGTTTTTGTTTACTTGACGTTGTTGTTGTTGTTGTTTATTTGATGTTGTTGTTGTTGTTGACATAGTTGTTGTCTTTGTTTATTTGACGTTGTTGTTGTTGTTGTTTATTTGACATTGTTGTTGTTGTTGACGGTGTTGTTGTTGTTGTTTATTTGACATTGTTGTTGTTGTTGTTTATTTGACGTTGTTGTTGTTGTTGTTTACTTGACGTTGTTGTTGTTGTTGTTTATTTGACGTTGTTGTTGTTGATGTTGACATAGTTGTTGTAGTTGTTTATTTGACGTTGTTGTTATTGTTGTTGACGGTGTTGTTGTCGTTGTTGTTTATTTGACATTGTTGTTGTTGTTGACGTTGTTGTTGTTGTTTATTTGACGTTGTTGTTGTTGTTTATTTGACGTTGTCGTTGTTTATTTGGCGTTGTTATTGTTGTTTATTTGACGTTGTTGTTGTTGACGTTGTTGTTGTTGTTGTTGTTTATTTGACCTTTTTGTTGTTGTTGATGTTGTTGTTGTTTTTGTTGTTGTTTATTTAACGTTGTTGTTGTTGTTTAATTGACGTTGTTGTTGTTGTTGTTGTTTATTTGACGTTGTTGTTGTTGTTATTGGTTTTGTTGTTTATTTGACGTTGTTGTTGTTATTTATTTGACGTTGTTGTTGTTGTTTTTTGTTTATTTGACGTTTTTGTTGTTGTTAATGGTGTTGTTGTTTTTTATTTGACGTTGTTGTTATTTATTTGACGGTGTTGTTGTTGTTGTTGTTTATTTGACGTTGTTATTGTTGTTGTTGTTTATTTGATGTTGTTGTTGTTGTTGACGTTGTTGTTGTTGTTGTTTATTTGATGTTGTTGTTGTTGACATGGTTGTTGTGGTTTATTTCACGTTGTTGTTGTTGACGTTGTTGTTTATTTGACGTTGTTGTTGTTGTTATTGACATTGTTGTTGTTGTTGTTTATTTGACGTTGTTGTTATTGTTTATTTGACATTGTTGTTGTTGTTGACGGTGTTGTTGTTGTTGTTGTTGTTGTTTATTTGACGGTGTTGGTGTTGTTGTTGTTTATTTGACGTTGTTGTTGTTGTTGTTGTTGTTTATTTGACGTTGTTGTTGTTGTTGACGTTGTTGTTATTCTTGTTTATTTTACGTTTTTGTTGTTGTTGACATAGTTGTTGTTGTTGTTGTTTATTTGACGTTGTTGTTGTTGAGGTTGTTGTTGTTGTTGTTGTTTATTTGACGTTGTTGTTGTTGTTTATTTGACGTTGTTGTTGTTGTTGTTGACGTTGTTGTTGTTGTTGTTGTTTATTTGGCGTTGTTGTTATTGTTGACGTTGCTGTTGTTGTTGTTTATTTGACGTTGTTGTCGTTGTTGTTTATTTGACGTTGTTGTTATTGTTTTTTATTTGACGTTGTTGTTGTTGTTGTTGTTGTTTCCTTGAGGTTGTTGTTGTTGTTTATTTGACGTTGTTGTTGTTGTTGTTGACATAGTTGTTGTTGTTGTTTATTTAACGTTGTTGTTGTTGTTGTTTATTTAACATAGTTGTTGTTGTTGACGGTGTTGTTGTTGTTGTTGTTGTTTATTTGACATTGTTGTTGTTGTTGTTGTTTATTTGACGTTGTTGTTGTTGTTGTTGACATAGTTGTTGTTGTTGTTTATTTGACATTGTTGTTGTTGCTGTTTATTTGACATTGTTGTTGTTGTTGACGGTGTTGTTATTGTTGTTGTTTATTTGACATTGTTGTTGTTTTTGACGTTGTTGTTGTTGTTTATTTGACGTTGTTGTTGTTGTTGTTGTTTACTTGACGTTGTTGTTGTTATTGACGTTGTTGTTGTTGTTTAATGGACGTTGTTGTTGTTGTTGTTTATTTGACGTTGTTGTTGTTGTTGTTGACATAGTTGTTGTTGTTGTTTATTTGACGTTTTTGTTGTTGTTGTTGTTTATTTGACGTAGTAGTTGTTGTTGACGGTGTTGTTGTTGTTGTTGTTTATTTGACATTGTTGTTGTTGTTGTTGACGTTGTTGTTGTTGTTTATTTGACGTTGTTGTTATTGTTTATTTGACGTTGTTGTTGTTGTTGACGTTGTATTTGTTGTTGTTTATTTGACGTTGTTGTTATTGTTGACGTTGTTGTTGTTGTTGTTGTTTATTTGACGTTGTTGTTGTTGTTGTTTATTTGACGTTGTTGTTGTTGTTTTTGTTTACTTGACGTTGTTGTTGTTGTTGTTTATTTGATGTTGTTGTTGTTGTTGACATAGTTGTTGTCTTTGTTTATTTGACGTTGTTGTTGTTGTTGTTTATTTGACATTGTTGTTGTTGTTGACGGTGTTGTTGTTGTTGTTTATTTGACATTGTTGTTGTTGTTGTTTATTTGACGTTGTTGTTGTTGTTGTTTACTTGACGTTGTTGTTGTTGTTGTTTATTTGACGTTGTTGTTGTTGATGTTGACATAGTTGTTGTAGTTGTTTATTTGACGTTGTTGTTATTGTTGTTGTTTATTTGACATTGTTGTTGTTGTTGTTGACGGTGTTGTTGTCGTTGTTGTTTATTTGACATTGTTGTTGTTGTTGACGTTGTTGTTGTTGTTTATTTGACGTTGTTGTTGTTGTTTATTTGACGTTGTCGTTGTTTATTTGGCGTTGTTATTGTTGTTTATTTGACGTTGTTGTTGTTGACGCTGTTGTTGTTATTGTTTATTTGACGATGTTGTTGTTTATTTGACGTAGTTATTGTTGTTGACGTTGTTGTTGTTGTTGTTGTTTATTTGACCTTTTTGTTGTTGTTGATGTTGTTGTTGTTTTTGTTGTTGTTTATTTAACGTTGTTGTTGTTGTTTAATTGACGTTGTTGTTGTTGTTGTTGTTTATTTGACGTTGTTGTTGTTGTTGTTATTGGTTTTGTTGTTTATTTGACGTTGTTGTTGTTATTTATTTGACGTTGTTGTTGTTGTTTTTTGTTTATTTGACGTTTTTGTTGTTGTTAATGGTGTTGTTGTTTTTTATTTGACGTTGTTGTTATTTATTTGACGGTGTTGTTGTTGTTGTTGTTTATTTGACGTTGTTATTGTTGTTGTTGTTTATTTGATGTTGTTGTTGTTGTTGACGTTGTTGTTGTTGTTGTTTATTTGATGTTGTTGTTGTTGACATGGTTGTTGTGGTTTATTTCACGTTGTTGTTGTTGACGTTGTTGTTTATTTGACGTTGTTGTTGTTGTTATTGACATTGTTGTTGTTGTTGTTTATTTGACGTTGTTGTTATTGTTTATTTGACATTGTTGTTGTTGTTGACAGTGTTGTTGTTGTTGTTGTTGTTGTTTATTTGACGGTGTTGGTGTTGTTGTTGTTTATTTGACGTTGTTGTTGTTGTTGTTGTTTATTTGACGTTGTTATTGTTGTTGACGTTGTTGTTATTCTTGTTTATTTGACGTTTTTGTTGTTGTTGACATAGTTGTTGTTGTTGTTGTTTATTTGACGTTGTTGTTGTTGAGGTTGTTGTTGTTGTTGTTGTTTATTTGACGTTGTTGTTGTTGTTTATTTGACGTTGTTGTTGTTGTTGTTGACGTTGTTGTTGTTGTTGTTGTTTATTCGGCGTTGTTGTTATTGTTGACGTTGCTGTTGTTGTTGTTTATTTGAGGTTGTTGTTGTTGTTGTTTATTTGACGTTGTTGTTGTTGTTTTTTATTTGACGTTGTTGTTGTTGTTGTTGTTGTTTCCTTGAGGTTGTTGTTGTTGTTTATTTGACGTTGTTGTTGTTGTTGTTGACATAGTTGTTGTTGTTGTTTATTTAACGTTGTTGTTGTTGTTGTTGTTTATTTAACATAGTTGTTGTTGTTGACGGTGTTGTTGTTGTTGTTGTTGTTTATTTGACATTGTTGTTGTTGTTGTTGTTTATTTGACGTTGTTGTTGTTGTTGACATAGTTGTTGTTGTTGTTTATTTGACATTGTTGTTGTTGCTGTTTATTTGACATTGTTGTTGTTGTTGACGGTGTTGTTATTGTTGTTGTTTATTTGACATTGTTGTTGTTTTTGACGTTGTTGTTGTTGTTTATTTGACGTTGTTGTTGTTGTTGTTTACTTGACGTTGTTGTTGTTATTGACGTTGTTGTTGTTGTTTAATTGACGTTGTTGTTGTTGTTGTTTATTTGACGTTGTTGTTGTTGTTGTTGACATAGTTGTTGTTGTTGTTTATTTGACGTTTTTGTTGTTGTTGTTTATTTGACGTAGTTGTTGTTGTTGACGGTGTTGTTGTTGTTGTTGTTGTTTATTTGACATTGTTGTTGTTGTTGTTGACGTTGTTGTTGTTGTTTATTTGACGTTGTTGTTGTTTATTTGACGTTGTTGTTGTGGTTTATTTGACGTTGTTGTTGTTGACGTTGTTGTTGTTGTTATTGTATATTTGACGTTGTTGTTGTTGTTGTTTATTTGACGTAGTTGTTGTTGTTGTTGTTGTTGTTTTCGTTGTGTTTATTTGACGTTGTTGTTGTTTTTTAATTGACGTTGTTGTTGTTGTTGTTGTTGTTTATTTGACGTTGTTGTTGTTGTTATTGTTGTTGTTGTTGTTTATTTGACGTTGTTGTTGTTTTTTATTTGAAGTTGTTGTTGTTGTTGTTGTTGTTTATTTGATGTTTTTGTTGTTGTTGATGTTGTTGTTGTTTTTGTTGTTGTTTATTTGACGTTGTTGTTGTTGTTGTTGTTGTTGACGTTGTTGTTGTTGTTGTTTATTTGACGTTGTTGTTGTTATTTATTTGACATTGTTGTTGTTGTTATTGTTTATTTGACGTTGTTGTTGTTGTTGTTGTTGACGTTGTTGTTGTTGTTGTTGTTTATTTGACGTTGTTGTTGTTGTTGACGTTGTTGTTGTTGTTGTTTATTTGACGTTGTTGTTGTTGTTGTTTACTTGACGTTGTTGTTGTTGTTGTTGTTTATTTGACGTTGTTGTTGTTGTTGTTGTTGTTTACTTGACGTTGTTGTTGTTATTGACGTTGTTGTTGTTGTTTATTTGACGTTGTTGTTGTTGTTGTTGACATAGTTGTTGTTGTTGTTTATTTGACGTTGTTGTTGTTGTTGTTTATTTGACATTGTTGTTGTTGTTGACGGTGTTATTGTTGTTGTTGTTTATTTGACATTGCTGTTGTTGTTGTTGTTGTTTATTTGACGTTGTTGTTGTTGTTGACGTTGTTGTTGTTATTGACGTTGTTGTTGTTATTGACGTTGTTGTTGTTATTGACGTTGTTGTTGTTGTTTTTTATTTGACGTTGTTGTTGTTGTTGTTTATTTGACGTTGTTGTTGTTGTTGACATAGTTGTTGTTGTTGTTTATTTGACGTTGTTGTTGTTGTTGTTGTTTATTTGACGTAGTTGTTGTTGTTGTTGTTTATTTGACATTGTTGTTGTTGTTGTTGATGTTGTTGTTGTTGTTTATTTGACGTTGTTGTTGTTGTTTATTTGACGTTGTTGTTGTTTATTTGACGTTGTTGTTGTTGTTATTGTTTATTTAACGTTGTTGTTGTTGTTTATTTGACGTAGTTGTTGTTGTTGATGTTATTGTTGTTGTTGTTTATTTGACGTTTTTGTTGTTGTTGATGTTGTTGTTGTTTTTGTTGTTGTTTATTTGTCGTTGTTGTTGTTGTTGTTGTTGTTGTTTATTTGACGTTGTTGTTGTTGTTGACGTTGTTGTTATTCTTGTTTATTTGACGTTTTTGTTGTTGTTGACATAGTTGTTGTTGTTGTTGTTGTTTATTTGACGTTGTTGTTGTTGTTGAGGTTGTTGTTGTTGTTGTTGTTTATTTGACGTTGTTGTTATTGTTTATTTGACGTTGTTGTTGTTGTTGACGTTGTATTTGTTGTTGTTTATTTGACGTTGTTGTTATTGTTTATTTGACGTTGTTGTTGTTGTTGACGTCGTATTTGTTGTTGTTTATTTGACGTTGTTGTTATTGTTGACGTTGTTGTTGTTGTTGTTTATTTGACGTTGTTGTTGTTGTTGTTTATTTGACGTTGTTGTTGTTGTTTACTTGACGTTGTTGTTGTTGTTGTTTATTTGACGTTGTTGTTGTTGTTGTTGACATAGTTGTTGTCTTTGTTTATTTGACGTTGTTGTTGTTGTTG
Organism: Vicia faba; assembly: GCA_948472305.1. Taxonomy (NCBI): domain Eukaryota; kingdom Viridiplantae; phylum Streptophyta; class Magnoliopsida; order Fabales; family Fabaceae; genus Vicia; species Vicia faba. The sequence continues at coordinate 385,430,477 of OX451739.1, read as the reverse complement.
TTTATTTGACATTGTTGTTGTTGTTGACGGTGTTGTTGTTGTTGTTTATTTGACATTGTTGTTGTTGTTGTTTATTTGACATTGTTGTTGTTGTTGTTGTTTATTTGACGTTGTTGTTGTTGTTGTTTACTTGACGTTGTTGTTGTTGTTGTTTATTTGACGTTGTTGTTGTTGATGTTGACATAGTTGTTATTGTTGTTTAAATGACGTTGTTGTTATTGTTGTTGTTTATTTGACATTGTTGTTGTTGTTGACGGTGTTGTTGTTGTTGTTGTTTATTTGACATTGTTGTTGTTGTTGACGTTGTTGTTGTTGTTTATTTGACGTTGTTGTTGTTGTTTATTTGACGTTGTTGTTGTTTATTTGGCGTTGTTATTGTTGTTTATTTGACGTTGTTGTTGTTGACGTTGTTGTTGTTATTGTTAATTTGACGGTGTTGTTGTTTATTTGACGTAGTTATTGTTGTTGTTGTTGTTTATTTGACGTTTTTGTTGTTGTTGATGTTGTTGTTGTTTTTGTTGTTGTTGTTTATTTAACGTTGTTGTTGTTGTTGTTTAATTGACGTTGTTGTTGTTGTTGTTGTTTATTTGGCGTTGTTGTTGTTGTTATTGGTTTTGTTGTTTATTTGATGTTGTTGTTGTTGTTTATTTGACGTTGTTGTTGTTGTTGTTGTTGTTGTTGTTGTTGTTTATTTGACGTTTTTGTTGTTGTTGATGTTGTTGTTGTTGTTATTTATTTGACGGTGTTGTTGTTGTTGTTGTTGTTTATTTGATGTTGTTGTTGTTGTTGTTTATTTGACATTGTTGTTGTTGTTGACGGGGTTATTGTTGTTGTTGTTTATTTGACATTGTTGTTGTTGTTCTTGTTGTTTATTTGACGTTGTTGTTGTTGTTTATTTGACGTTGTTGTTGTTGTTGTTGTTAACTTGACGTTGTTGTTGTTATTGACGTTGTTGTTGTTATTGACGTTGTTGTTGTTGTTTTTTATTTGACGTTGTTGTTGTTGTTGTTGTTTATTTGACGTTGTTGTTGTTGTTGACGTTGTTGTTGTTGTTTATTTGACGTTGTTGTTGTTGTTGTTTACTTGACATTGTTGTTGTTGTTGTTGTTTATTTGACGTTGTTGTTGTTGTTGTTGTTTACTTGACGTTGTTGTTGTTGTTTATTTGACGTTGTTGTTGTTGTTGACATAGTTGTTGTTGTTGTTTATTTGACGTTGTTGTTGTTGTTGTTTATTTGACATTGTTGTTGTTGTTGACGGTGTTATTGTTGTTGTTGTTTATTTGACATTGTTGTTGTTGTTGTTGTTGTTTATTTGACGTTGTTGTTGTTGTTTATTTGACGTTGTTGTTGTTGTTGTTGTTGTTGTTTATTTGACGTTGTTGTTGTTATTGACGTTGTTGTTGTTATTGACGTTGTTGTTGTTATTGACGTTGTTGTTGTTATTGACGTTGTTGTTGTTATTGACGTTGTTGTTGTTGTTTTTTATTTGACGTTGTTGTTGTTGTTGTTTATTTGACGTTGTTGTTGTTGTTGACATAGTTGTTGTTGTTGTTTATTTGACGTTGTTGTTGTTGTTGTTTATTTGACGTAGTTGTTGTTGTTGTTGTTTATTTGACATTGTTGTTGTTGTTGATGTTGTTGTTGTTGTTTATTTGACGTTGTTGTTGTTGTTTATTTGACGTTGTTGTTGTTTATTTGACGTTGTTGTTGTTGTTATTGTTTATTTAACGTTGTTGTTGTTGTTTATTTGACGTAGTTGTTGTTGTTGATGTTATTGTTGTTGTTGTTTATTTGACGTTTTTGTTGTTGTTGATGTTGTTGTTGTTTTTGTTGTTGTTTATTTGTCGTTGTTGTTGTTGTTGTTGTTGTTGTTTATTTGACGTTGTTGTTGTTGTTGACGTTGTTGTTATTCTTGTTAATTTGACGTTTTTGTTGTTGTTGACATAGTTGTTGTTGTTGTTGTTGTTTATTTGACGTTGTTGTTGTTGTTGTTGAGGTTGTTGTTGTTGTTGTTGTTTATTTGACGTTGTTGTTATTGTTTATTTGACGTTGTTGTTGTTGTTGACGTTGTATTTGTTGTTGTTTATTTGACGTTGTTGTTATTGTTTATTTGACGTTGTTGTTGTTGTTGACGTCGTATTTGTTGTTGTTTATTTGACGTTGTTGTTATTGTTGACGTTGTTGTTGTTGTTGTTTATTTGGCGTTGTTGTTGTTGTTGTTTATTTGACGTTGTTGTTGTTGTTGTTTACTTGACGTTGTTGTTGTTGTTGTTTATTTGACGTTGTTGTTGTTGTTGACATAGTTGTTGTCTTTGTTTATTTGACGTTGTTGTTGTTGTTGTTTATTTGACATTGTTGTTGTTTTTGACGGTGTTGTTGTTGTTGTTTATTTGACATTGTTGTTGTTGTTGTTGACGGTGTTGTTGTTGTTGTTTATTTGACATTGTTGTTGTTGTTGTTTATTTGACGTTGTTGTTGTTGTTGTTTACTTGACGTTGTTGTTGTTGTTGTTTATTTGACGTTGTTGTTGTTGATGTTGACATAGTTGTTATTGTTGTTTAAATGACGTTGTTGTTATTGTTGTTGTTTATTTGACATTGTTGTTGTTTATTTGACATTGTTGTTGTTGTTGACGGTGTTGTTGTCGTTGTTGTTTATTTGACATTGTTGTTGTTGTTGACGTTGTTGTTGTTGTTTATTTGACGTTGTTATTCTTGTTTATTTGACGTTTTTGTTGTTGTTGACATAGTTGTTGTTGTTGTTGTTGTTTATTTGACGTTGTTGTTGTTGTTGTTGTTGTTGAGGTTGTTGTTGTTGTTGTTGTTTATTTGACGTTGTTGTTATTGTTTATTTGACGTTGTTGTTGTTGTTGACGTTGTATTTGTTGTTGTTTATTTGACGTTGTTGTTATTGTTTATTTGACGTTGTTGTTGTTGTTGACGTCGTATTTGTTGTTGTTTATTTGACGTTGTTGTTATTGTTGACGTTGTTGTTGTTGTTGTTTATTTGACGTTGTTGTTGTTGTTGTTTATTTGACGTTGTTGTTGTTGTTTACTTGACGTTGTTGTTGTTGTTGTTTATTTGACGTTGTTGTTGTTGTTGACATAGTTGTTGTCTTTGTTTATTTGACGTTGTTGTTGTTGTTGTTTATTTGACATTGTTGTTGTTGTTGACGGTGTTGTTGTTGTTGTTTATTTGACATTGTTGTTGTTGTTGACGGTGTTGTTGTTGTTGTTTATTTGACATTGTTGTTGTTGTTGTTTATTTGACGTTGTTGTTGTTGTTGTTGTTTACTTGACGTTGTTGTTGTTGTTGTTTATTTGACGTTGTTGTTGTTGATGTTGACATAGTTGTTATTGTTGTTTAAATGACGTTGTTGTTATTGTTGTTGTTTATTTGACATTGTTGTTGTTGTTGACGGTGTTGTTGTCGTTGTTGTTTATTTGACATTGTTGTTGTTGTTGACGTTGTTGTTGTTGTTTATTTGACGTTGTTGTTGTTGTTTATTTGACGTTGTTGTTGTTTATTTGGCGTTGTTATTGTTGTTTATTTGACGTTGTTGTTGTTGACGTTGTTGTTGTTATTGTTAATTTGACGGTGTTGTTGTTTATTTGACGTAGTTATTGTTGTTGTTGTTGTTTATTTGACGTTTTTGTTGTTGTTGATGTTGTTGTTGTTTTTGTTGTTGTTTATTTAACGTTGTTGTTGTTGTTGTTTAATTGACGTTGTTGTTGTTTTTGTTGTTTATTTGGCGTTGTTGTTGTTGTTATTGGTTTTGTTGTTTATTTGATGTTGTTGTTGTTGTTTATTTGACGTTGTTGTTGTTGTTGACGTTGTTGTTGTTGTTGTTTATTTGACGTTTTTGTTGTTGTTGATGTTGTTGTTGTTGTTATTTATTTGACGGTGTTGTTGTTGTTGTTGTTGTTGTTTATTTGATGTTGTTGTTGTTGTTGTTTATTTGACATTGTTGTTGTTGTTGACGGTGTTATTGTTGTTGTTGTTTATTTGACATTGTTGTTGTTGTTCTTGTTGTTTATTTGACGTTGTTGTTGTTGTTTATTTGACGTTGTTGTTGTTGTTGTTGTTTACTTGACGTTGTTGTTGTTATTGACGTTGTTGTTGTTATTGACGTTGTTGTTGTTGTTTTTTATTTGACGTTGTTGTTGTTGTTGTTTATTTGACGTTGTTGTTGTTGTTGACGTTGTTGTTGTTGTTGTTTATTTGACGTTGTTGTTGTTGTTGTTTACTTGACGTTGTTGTTGTTGTTGTTGTTTATTTGACGTTGTTGTTGTTGTTGTTGTTTACTTGACTTTGTTGTTGTTATTGACGTTGTTGTTGTTGTTTATTTGACGTTGTTGTTGTTGTTGACATAGTTGTTGTTGTTGTTTATTTGACGTTGTTGTTGTTGTTGTTTATTTGACATTGTTGTTGTTGTTGACGGTGTTATTGTTGTTGTTGTTTATTTGACATTGCTGTTGTTGTTGTTGTTTATTTGACGTTGTTGTTGTTGTTTATTTGACGTTGTTGTTGTTGTTGTTGTTGTTTATTTGAAGTTGTTGTTGTTATTGACGTTGTTGTTGTTATTGACGTTGTTGTTGTTATTGACGTTGTTGTTGTTGTTTTTTATTTGACGTTGTTGTTGTTGTTGTTTATTTGACGTTGTTGTTGTTGTTGACATAGTTGTTGTTGTTGTTTATTTGACGTTGTTGTTGTTGTTGTTTATTTGACGTAGTTGTTGTTGTTGTTTATTTGACATTGTTGTTGTTGTTGTTGATGTTGTTGTTGTTGTTTATTTGACGTTGTTGTTGTTGTTTATTTGACGTTGTTGTTGTTTATTTGACGTTGTTGTTGTTATTGTTTATTTAACGTTGTTGTTGTTGTTTATTTGACGTAGTTGTTGTTGTTGATGTTATTGTTGTTGTTGTTTATTTGACGTTTTTGTTGTTGTTGATGTTGTTGTTGTTTTTGTTGTTGTTTATTTGTCGTTGTTGTTGTTGTTGTTGTTGTTGTTTATTTGACGTTGTTGTTGTTGTTGACGTTGTTGTTATTCTTGTTTATTTGACGTTTTTGTTGTTGTTGACATAGTTGTTGTTGTTGTTGTTGTTTATTTGACGTTGTTGTTGTTGTTGTTGAGGTTGTTGTTGTTGTTGTTGTTTATTTGACGTTGTTGTTATTGTTTATTTGACGTTGTTGTTGTTGTTGACGTTGTATTTGTTGTTGTTTATTTGACGTTGTTGTTATTGTTTATTTGACGTTGTTGTTGTTGTTGACGTCGTATTTGTTGTTGTTTATTTGACGTTGTTGTTATTGTTGACGTTGTTGTTGTTGTTGTTTATTTGACGTTGTTGTTGTTGTTGTTTATTTGACGTTGTTGTTGTTGTTGTTTACTTGACGTTGTTGTTGTTGTTGTTGTTGTTTATTTGACGTTGTTGTTGTTGTTGACATAGTTGTTGTCTTTGTTTATTTGACGTTGTTGTTGTTGTTGTTTATTTGACATTGTTGTTGTTTTTGACGGTGTTGTTGTTGTTGTTTATTTGACATTGTTGTTGTTGTTGACGGTGTTGTTGTTGTTGTTTATTTGACATTGTTGTTGTTGTTTATTTGACGTTGTTGTTGTTGTTGTTTACTTGACGTTGTTGTTGTTGTTGTTGTTGTTGTTGTTTATTTGACGTTGTTGTTGATGTTGACATAGTTGTTATTGTTGTTTAAATGACGTTGTTGTTATTGTTGTTGTTTATTTGACATTGTTGTTGTTTATTTGACATTGTTGTTGTTGTTGACGGTGTTGTTGTCGTTGTTGTTTATTTGACATTGTTGTTGTTGTTGACGTTGTTGTTGTTGTTTATTTGACGTTGTTGTTGTTGTTTATTTGACGTTGTTGTTGTTTATTTGGCGTTGTTATTGTTGTTTATTTGACGTTGTTGTTGTTGACGTTGTTGTTGTTATTGTTAATTTGACGGTGTTGTTGTTTATTTGACGTAGTTATTGTTGTTGTTGTTGTTTATTTGACGTTTTTGTTGTTGTTGATGTTGTTGTTGTATTTGTTGTTGTTTATTTAACGTTGTTGTTGTTGTTGTTTAATTGACGTTGTTGTTGTTGTTGTTGTTGTTTATTTGACGTTATTGTTGTTGTTGTTATTGGTTTTGTTGTTTATTTGACGTTGTTGTTGTTGTTTATTTGACGTTGTTGTTGTTGTTGACGTTGTTGTTGTTGTTGTTGTTTATTTGACGTTTTTGTTGTTGTTGATGTTGTTGTTGTTGTTATTTATTTGACGGTGTTGTTGTTGTTGTTGTTGTTTATTTGACGTTGTTGTTGTTGCTGTTTATTTGACATTGTTGTTGTTGTTGACGGTGTTATTGTTGTTGTTGTTTATTTGACATTGTTGTTGTTGTTGTTGTTGTTTATTTGACGTTGTTGTTGTTGTTTATTTGACGTTGTTGTTGTTGTTGTTTACTTGACGTTGTTGTTGTTATTGACGTTGTTGTTGTTATTGACGTTGTTGTTGTTGTTTTTTATTTGACGTTGTTGTTGTTGACATAGTTGTTGTTGTTGTTGTTTATTTGACGTTGTTGTTGTTGTTTATTTGACGTAGTTGTTGTTGTTGTTGTTTATTTGACATTGTTGTTGTTGTTGTTGATGTTGTTGTTGTTGTTTATTTGACGTTGTTGTTGTTGTTTATTTGACGTTATTGTTGTTTATTTGACGTTATTGTTGTTTATTTGACATTGTTGTTGTTGTTATTGTTTATTTAACGTTGTTGTTGTTGTTTATTTGACGTAGTTGTTGTTGTTGATGTTATTGTTGTTGTTGTTTATTTGACGTTTTTGTTGTTGTTGATGTTGTTGTTGTTTTTGTTGTTGTTTATTTGTCGTTGTTGTTGTTGTTGTTGTTGTTGTTGTTGTTGTTGTTTATTTGACGTTGTTGTTGTTGTTGACGTTGTTGTTATTCTTGTTTATTTGACGTTTTTGTTGTTGTTGACATAGTTGTTGTTGTTGTTGTTGTTTATTTGACGTTGTTGTTGTTGTTGAGGTTGTTGTTGTTGTTGTTGTTGTTTATTTGACGTTGTTGTTATTGTTTATTTGACGTTGTTGTTGTTGTTGACGTTGTATTTGTTGTTGTTTATTTGACGTTGTTGTTATTGTTTATTTGACGTTGTTGTTGTTGTTGACGTCGTATTTGTTGTTGTTTATTTGACGTTGTTGTTGTAACACCCCGTTTTTGATTAAATGTTATTTAAGTTATTTTTTTTCCGAAATTATCAAATTAAATCTATTTTAAGAAATATATTTATTTGATATCAATTAAAATGTTAATTCGGTTATTTGAAATAAAAATATTCATAATGATAAAATACTATTTTGAGTAATATTATTTTGGTGTGTATTTGGCTTCGTTTGATTTATCGGTATAATTTAGTTTTTATGGAATAAATATTAATTAAATGTAATATGGTTTTAATAGAATTATATGATATAATTTGAATTAAATAGATTGGGCCAAATTAGAATTTTAGAAAGTTAGGGGGAGGAAAGTAAGTAGTAGTAAAAATTTGTTTTATAAGATAGAAAGTAGGATAGTTGGTAAGAATAGAAATAGAAGGAAGAAAGAAAAGAAGAGAGAAGGAGGAGAAGAGAAGAAAGGAAGCTAGGTTTGAAGTTGCAACATCATCATCATCTTGTTTCAAGAAAACCCACACCAAGGTAAGGGTTTGAATTGCTTTGCTCATATACTTGTGGTTTTGGGTTTTGATTTTGATAGATGAAGAAATTAGGATTTTAGAGAGTTGTATAGATTGGGAAAGAGATGATGAAATTGATGATTTTGTTGGTTTAGATTGGTGTTACAATATACATTTTAAATCTTCCAAGTTACGACACACAACTATGATTTAGAGCTCCATGTTTTTTATTCTTGATAATAGATGCTTATTAAAATCTCATTTAAATTTTGCTTCAGTTATATATTTGGACACCAACATGCCGCCGCAATTGGGTACTTAACCAAAAGTAGTTTGACATTTTACTTTTCAAAGACTGCATTTGGACGAGGCTAGATTAAATAGTAACTTAGATTTATTAGGTGGCAATAGTTGTTCCTCTTAAATATAATGCGGCCTTTAGGATTGTTACAAAACTTGTCTAGCGGTGAAGGATTCCTTCTGGAATTTTGCTGACAGGTTATGATAATATAGGTATTAATTGTGGAAGAAAATATGTTGAAAGAGAGTATTGGCTGCTTTGCTGAATCTTCTAATTAATTGATACATTTTTGAAAATCATGATTGCTTGCTTGCATTGCATACCATCTTGCTGATCCTAAAATTGTAGGTAGCATGTAGAATGAAATTTATAACAAAAAGTAGCAGTAAGCTTAGAAAACTAAACCTACTGTATGGAAAAAAACTAAGTTTAGAAATATATTAAATTATGTTTTGTTTTTCTTTTTTTTTTTTAATTTATTATATTAAATATTTATATTAAATAAATACTTATATGACATAAGTTAGCCGATTTAATTTGGAACCCGATTATATTCTGATTTTCCCGATTTCGGCAATTTCGGTGACGGAGTAAGTTGCTCTGAATTTACCGAAAATTGACGTGCTAGCATAATTCGACGTGTAGATTAACATAGTGAAGTTCGTTTTGCGAAATTTCGACTTTTTAAGAATCAACCCGATTTTAGTACGAAATGAAATAAATTGAGTTTAATCCCGAATTTAAGCGTTCGAGTTACATTCCGGTGACTCGATCGCGATGAGTAACATTGAGAGTAATGCCGGTTCATTGATGATGACTTTATGTTGAAATATACTTTTCGAGTTGGAATTGTTTGATAGTTGATGGTTTATGTTTTGGTCGAGTAAGTAACTTGTTTGTATACATTTTACTTGACGTTGTGATTGTTAAATTATATGTATGCATGCATGTACAATAGTTGATGTTCCATTGGTTGGATTTGATGGTATGTGTATGTTAAGATTATTGTGAATCTTAATTGCATGCATTGGTTATATTGTACATTGCATGGCATGGTTGGTCTTGAAACAGAGACGGTGAAACTGTGGGTTCACATGATTTTATAGACGGTGACCCTAGTGTGGGAATAGACGTAGTAACCTTGATCCAGAAGGGAAACATAGGTGGTGGAACATTGGGTCCACAATATCTAGACGGTGACCCTATTGTGGGAAAAGACGTAGTGACCTTGATCCGGAAGGGAAACATAGGTGGTGGAACCTTGGGTCCACGAGTCGGTACCGCATTCGCATACGTTGAGTCGTGTTGTGAGTCACATGCATAATTGTGCATGTTATGTATGTGTGTTGATGTGTTTGATTATGTGCCAATGTTGTTGTTGTTTGAATTATGGTTATGTGCCAAGGATGTGAGTATTCGGATAATCGGTTTACATGGTTAATGCGTTGGAAATGGATTCCTTGAGTAAGGATACTATAGGTGATAAAATGAACATGATCATTATGTATTGCTTTATTTATTGCCATTGCTTTACCTTAATTACATGTTATATGATTATTGGAATTCTTACCCTTCTGTTTGAAAATGCTTTTGATGGCATTGTTCAGGTACCGAGGATGGTAGCGCGAGGCGCTAGTTAGCGGATGCATTGGATTGCAATCTGTTTTATTTTGATTAGAGTCGAGTCGATGCTCTGATAGTAACACCTGGAGTGGGGTATATTTAGTGTCGAACTCGTCTATTTTGTATTCGGATTATGATGTATATAATCCTTACTTTGTATATATTATTTTGTGTATGTGAGACTTGATAACATATGCTTTATGTGAATTATCATGGCTTGATGCCTTGAATTATGTTTTGATTCCTCCATGAATGGAGATGAAGTTAAATATTGAAAATCCGTTGCGTTTGCACGAGAGAAAGAAGTTAAACATTTATGTATGTTTGTTTTGTGTTGATATGCTTAAATTTACAAACGTACCCTGTCCGTTTTTCTTTAAAATTTTGGAATGTGAAGTGTGTTGTGACATCCCTTCCGTGCAATTTATTTTCTCTGATTTTAATTCTTGCCTATTATTTGGGGAAATTAAAAGGGGTGTTACAGTTGTTATTGTTGACGTTGCTGTTGTTGTTGTTTATTTGACGTTGTTGTTGTTGTTGTTTATTTGACGTTGTTGTTGTTGTTGTTTACTTGACGTTGTTGTTGTTGTTGTTTATTTGACGTTGTTGTTGTTGTTGACATAGTTGTTGTCTTTATTTATTTGACGTTGTTGTTGTTGTTGTTTATTTGACATTGTTGTTGTTGTTGACGGCGTTGTTGTTGTTGTTTATTTGACATTGTTGTTGTTGTTGACGGTGTTGTTGTTGTTGTTTATTTGACATTGTTGTTGTTGTTGTTTATTTGACGTTGTTGTTGTTGTTGTTTACTTGACGTTGTTGTTGTTGTTGTTTATTTGACGTTGTTGTTGTTGATGTTGACATAGTTGTTGTTGTTGTTTAAATGACGTTGTTGTTATTGTTGTTGTTTATTTGACATTGTTGTTGTTGTTGACGGTGTTGTTGTCGTTGTTGTTTACTTGACATTGTTGTTGTTGTTGACATTGTTGTTGTTGTTTATTTGACGTTGTTGTTGTTGTTTATTTGACGTTGTTGTTGTTTATTTGGCGTTGTTATTGTTGTTTATTTGACGTTGTTGTTGTTGACGTTGTTGTTGTTATTGTTAATTTGACGGTGTTGTTGTTTATTTGACGTAGTTATTGTTGTTGTTGTTGTTGTTTATTTGACGTTTTTGTTGTTGTTGATGTTGTTGTTGTTTTTGTTGTTGTTTATTTAACGTTGTTGTTGTTGTTGTTTAATTGACGTTGTTGTTGTTGTTGTTGTTTATTTGACGTTGTTGTTGTTGTTGTTATTGGTTTTGTTGTTTATTTGACGTTGTTGTTGTTGTTTATTTGACGTTGTTGTTGTTGTTGACGTTGTTGTTGTTGTTGTTTATTTGACGTTTTTGTTGTTGTTGATGTTGTTGTTGTTGTTATTTATTTGACGGTGTTGTTGTTGTTGTTGTTGTTGTTTATTTGACGTTGTTATTGTTGTTGTTGTTTATTTGACGTTGTTGTTGTTGTTGACGTTGTTGTTGTTGTTGTTTATTTGATGTTGTTGTTGTTGACATGGTTGTTGTGGTTTATTTCACGTTGTTGTTGTTGACGTTGTTGTTTATTTGACGTTGTTGTTGTTGTTGTTGTTTATTTGACGTTGTTGTTGTTGTTATTGACGTTGTTGTTATTGTTATTTATTTGACGTTGTTGTTATTGTTTATTTGACATTGTTGTTGTTGTTGACGGTGTTGTTATTGTTGTTGTTTATTTGACGTTGTTGTTGTTGTTGTTTATTTGACGGTGTTGTTGTTGTTGTTTATTTGACGTTGTTGTTGTTGTTGTTTATTTGACGTTGTTGTTGTTGTTGACGTTGTTGTTATTCTTGTTTATTTGACGTTTTTGTTGTTGTTGACATAGTTGTTGTTGTTGTTGTTTATTTGACGTTGTTGTTGTTAAGGTTGTTGTTGTTGTTGTTTATTTGACGTTGTTGTTGTTGTTTATTTGACGTTGTTGTTGTTGTTGTTGACGTTGTTGTTGTTGTTGTTTATTTGGCGTTGTTGTTATTGTTGACGTTGCTATTGTTGTTGTTTATTTGACGTTGTTGTCGTTCTTGTTTATTTGACGTTGTTGTTGTTGTTTTTTATTTGACGTTGTTGTTGTTGTTGTTGTTGTTTCCTTGAGGTTGTTGTTGTTTTTTATTTGACGTTGTTGTTGTTGTTGTTGTTGACTTAGTTGTTGTTGTTGTTGTTTATTTAACGTTGTTGTTGTTTATTTAACATTGTTGTTGTTGTTGACGGTGTTGTTGTTGTTGTTTATTTGACATTGTTGTTGTTGTTGTTTATTTGACGTTGTTGTTGTTGTTGTTGACATAGTTGTTGTTGTTGTTGTTTATTTGACGTTGTTGTTGTTGCTGTTTATTTGACATTGTTGTTGTTGTTGACGGTGTTGTTATTGTTGTTGTTTATTTGACATTGTTGTTGTTTTTGACGTTGTTTTGTTGTTTATTTGACGTTGTTTTTGTTGTTGTTTACTTGACGTTGTTGTTGTTATTGACGTTGTTGTTGTTGTTTATTTGACGTTGTTGTTGTTGTTGTTTATTTGACGTTGTTGTTGTTGTTGTTGTTGACATAGTTGTTGTTGTTGTTTATTTGACGTTGTTGTTGTTGTTGTTTATTTGACGTAGTTGTTGTTGTTGACGGTGTTGTTGTTGTTGTTGTTGTTGTTTATTTGACATTGTTGTTGTTGTTGTTGACGTTGTTGTTGTTGTTTATTTGACGTTGTTGTTGTTTATTTGACGCTGTTGTTGTTGTTGTTTATTTGACGTTGTTGTTGTTGTTGTTTATTTGACATTGTTGTTTTTGTTGACGTTGTTGTTGTTGTTGTTGTTGTTTATTTGACATTGTTGTTGTTGTTATTGTATATTTGACGTTGTTGTTGTTGTTTATTTGACGTAGTTGTTGTTGTTGTTGTTTTCGTTGTGTTTATTTGACGTTGTTGTTGTTGTTGTTTAATTGACGTTGTTGTTTTTGTTGTTATTGTTGTTGTTGTTGTTGTTCATTTGACGTTGTTGTTGTTTTTTATTTGAAGTTGTTGTTGTTTACTTGAAGTTTTTGTTGTTGTTGATATTGTTGTTGTTTTTGTTGTTGTTTATTTGACGTTGTTGTTGTTGTTGTTGACGTTGTTGTTGTTGTTGTTTATTTGACGTTGTTGTTGTTATTTATTTGACATTGTTGTTGTTGTTATTGTTTATTTGACGTTGTTGTTGTTGTTGTTGTTGTGGACTTTGTTGTTGTTGTTGTTGTTGTTGTTTATTTGACGTTGTTGTTGTTGACGTTGTTGTTGTTGTTGTTTATTTGACGTTGTTGTTGTTGTTGTTTACTTGACGTTGTTGTTGTTGTTGTTGTTGTTTACTTAACGTTGTTGTTGTTATTGACGTTGTTGTTGTTGTTGACATAGTTGTTGTTATTGTTTATTTGACGTTGTTGTTGTTGTTTATTTGACATTGTTGTTGTTGTTGACGGTGTTATTGTTGTTGTTGTTTATTGTACGTTGTTGTTGTTGTTGTTGTTTATTTGACGTTGTTGTTGTTGTTTATTTGACGTTGTTGTTGTTGTTGTTGTTTACTTGACGTTGTTGTTGTTATTGACGTTGTTGTTGTTATTGACGTTGTTGTTGTTGTTGACATAGTTGTTGTTGTTGTTTATTTGACGTTGTTGTTGTTGTTGTTTATTTGATGTAGTTGTTGTTGTTGTTGTTTATTTGACGTTGTTGTTGTTGTTGACGTTGTTGTTGTTGTTGTTTATTTGACGTTGTTGTTGTTGTTTATGTTGTTGTTTATTTGACGTTTTTGTTGTTGTTGATGTTGTTGTTGTTTTTGTTGTTGTTTATTTGACGTTGTTGTTGTTGTTGTTTATTTGACGTTGTTGTTGTTGTTGTTGTTGTTGACGTTGTTGTTATTCTTGTTTATTTGACGTTTTTGTTGTTGTTGACATAGTTGTTGTTGTTGTTGTTTATTTGACGTTGTTGTTGTTGTTGTTGAGGTTGTTGTTGTTGTTGTTTATTTGACGTTGTTGTTGTTGTTTATTTGACGTTGTTGTTGTTGACGTTGTATTTGTTGTTGTTTATTTGACGTTGTTGTTATTGTTGACGTTGCTGTTATTGTTTTTATTTGACGTTGTTGTTGTTGTTGTTTATTTGACGTTGTTGTTGTTGTTTATTTGACGTTGTTGTTGTTGTTGTTGTTTACTTGACGTTGTTGTTGTTGTTGTTTATTTGACGTTGTTGTTGTTGTTGACATAGTTGTTGTCTTTGTTTATTTGACATTGTTGTTGTTATTGTTTATTTGACATTGTTGTTGTTGACGGTGTTGTTGTTGTTGTTTATTTGACATTGTTGTTGTTGTTGTTTATTTGACGTTGTTGTTGTTGTTGTTGTTGTTGTTGTTTACTTGACATTGTTGTTGTTGTTGTTTATTTGACGTTGTTGTTGTTGTTGTTGACATAGTTGTTGTTGTTGTTTATTTGACGTTGTTGTTATTGTTGTTGTTTATTTGACATTGTTGTTGTTGTTGACGGTGTTGTTGTCGTTGTTGTTTATTTGACATTGTTGTTGTTGTTGACGTTGTTGTTGTTGTTTATTTGACGTTGTTGTTGTTGTTGTTTATTTGACGTTGTTGTTGTTTATTTGGCGTTGTTATTGTTGTTTATTTGACGTTGTTGTTGTTGACGTTGTTGTTGTTATTGTTTATTTGACGTTGTTGTTGTTTATTTGACGTAGTTATTGTTGTTGACGTTGTTGTTGTTGTTGTTTATTTGACGTTTTTGTTGTTGTTGATGTTGTTGTTTTTGTTGTTGTTTATTTGACGTTGTTGTTGTTGTTAATTGACGTTGTTGTTATTGTTGTTTATTTGACGTCGTTGTTGTTGTTGTTATTGGTTTTGTTGATTATTTGAAGTTGTTGTTGTTGTTTATTTGACGTTGTTGTTGTTGTTGTTGTTGTTTATTTGACGTTGTTGTTGTTGTTGACGTTGTTGTTGTTGTTGTTGTTGTTGTTGTTTATTTGACGTTTTTGTTGTTGTTGATGTTGTTGTTGTTGTTGTTGTTTATTTGACGTTGTTGTTATTTATTTGACGGTGTTGTTGTTGTTGTTGTTTATTTTACGTTGTTATTGTTGTTGTTGTTTTTTTGACGTTGTTAACGTTGTTGTTGTTGTAGTTTATTTGATGTTGTTGTTGTTGACATGGTTGTTGTGGTTTATTTCACGTTGTTGTTGTTGACGTTGTTGTTTATTTGATGTTGTTGTTGTTGTTTATTTGACGTTGTTGTTGTTGTTATTGATGTTGTTGTTGTTGTTGTTTATTTGACGTTGTTGTTATTGTTTATTTGACATTGTTGTTGTTGTTGACGGTGTTGTTGTTGTTGTTTATTTGACGTTGTTGTTGTTGTTTATTTAACGGTGTTGTTGTTGTTGTTTATTTGATGTTGTTGTTGTTGTTGTTTATTTGACGGTTTGTTGTTGTTGACGTTGTTGTTATTCTTGTTTATTTGACGTTTTTGTTGTTGTTGACATAGTTGTTGTTGTTGTTGTTTATTTGACGTTGTTGTTGTTGTTGTTGAGGTTGTGGTTGTTGTTGTTGTTTATTTGACGTTGTTGTTTATTTGACGTTGTTGTTGTTGTTGACGTTGTTGTTGTTGTTGTTTATTTGACGTTGTTGTTATTGTTGACGTTGCTGTTGTTGTTGTTGTTTATTTGACGTTGTTGTCGTTGTTGTTTATTTGACGTTGTTGTTGTTGTTGTTTATTTGACGTTGTTATTGTTGTTGTTGTTGTTATTTCCTTGAGGTTGTTGTTGTTGTTTATTTGACGATGTTGTTGTTGTTGTTGACATAGTTGTTGTTGTTGTTTATTTAACGTTGTTGTTGTTGTTGTTTATTTAACATTGTTGTTGTTGTTGACAGTGTTGTTGTTGTTGTTTATTTGACATTGTTGTTGTTGTTTATTTGACGTTGTTGTTGTTGTTGTATTTTACTTGACGTTGTTGTTGTTGTTGTTGTTTATTTTTATGTTGTTGTTGTTGTTGTTGACATAGTTGTTGTTGTTGTTTATTTGACGTTGTTGTTGTTGTTTATTTGACATTGTTGTTGTTGTTGACGGTGTTGTTGTCATTGTTGTTTATTTGACATTGCTGTTGTTGTTGTTGACGTTGTTGTTGTTGTTGTTTATTTGACGTTGTTGTTGTTGTTGTTGTTGTTTATTTGACGTTGTTGTTTATTTGACGTTGTTGTTGTTGTTTATTTGACGTTGTTGTTTTTGACGTTGTTGTTGTTATTGTTTATTTGACGTTGTTGTTGTTGTTGTTGTTTATTTAACGTTTTTGTTGTTGTTGATGTTGTTGTTGTTTTTGTTGTTGTTTATTTGACGTTGTTGTTGTAGTTTAATTGACATTGTTGTTGTTGTTGTTGTTGTTGTTGTTGTTTATTTGACGTTGTTGTTGTAGTTTAATTGACATTGTTGTTGTTATTGTTGTTGTAGTTGTTTATTTGACGTTGTTGTTGTTGTTGTTATTGTTGTTGTTGTTTATTTGACATTGTTGTTGTTGTTGTTGTTTATTTTACGTTGTTGTTGTTGTTGTTTATTTGACGTTGTTGTTGTTGTTGACGTTGTTGCTGTTGTTGTTTATTTGACGTTGTTGTTGTTGTTGTTTATTTGACATTGTTGTTGTTGTTGACGTTGTTGTTGTTGTTTATTTGACATTGTTGTTGTTGTTGACGTTGTTGTTGTTGTTGTTGTTTATTTGACTTTGTTGTTTATTTGACGTTGTTGTTGTTGTTTATTTGACATTGTTGTTGTTGTTATTGTTTATTTGACGTTGTTGTTGTTGTTTACTTGACGTTGTTGTTGTTGTTTATTTAACGTAGTTGTTGTTGTTGACGTTGCTTTTGTTGTTGTTTATTTAAAGTTGTTGTTGTTGTTTATTTGACGTTGTTGTTGTTGTTGACGTTGTTGTTATTCTTGTTTATTTGAGGTTTTTGTTGTTGTTGACATAGTTGTTTTTGTTGTTGTTGTTTATTTGACGTTGTTGTTGTTGTTGAGGTTGTTGTTGTTGTTGTTTATTTGACGTTGTTGTTATTGTTTATTTGACGTTGTTGTTGTTGTTGACGTTGTATTTGTTGTTGTTTATTTGACGTTGTTGTTATTGTTTATTTGACATTGTTGTTGTTGTTGACGTTGTATTTGTTGTTGTTTATTTGACGTTGTTGTTATTGTTGACGTTGTTGTTGTTGTTGTTTATTTGACGTTGTTGTTGTTGTTGTTTATTTGACGTTGTTGTTGTTGTTTACTTGACGTTGTTGTTGTTGTTGTTTATTTGACGTTGTTGTTGTTGTTGACATAGTTGTTGTCTTTGTTTATTTGACGTTGTTGTTGTTGTTTATTTGACATTGTTGTTGTTGTTGACGGTGTTGTTGTTGTTGTTTATTTGACATTGTTATTGTTGTTGACGGTGTTGTTGTTGTTGTTTATTTGACATTGTTGTTGTTGTTGTTTATTTGACGTTGTTGTTGTTGTTGTTTACTTGACGTTGTTGTTGTTGTTTATTTGACGTTGTTGTTGTTGATGTTGACATAGTTGTTGTTGTTGTTTAAATGACGTTGTTGTTATTGTTGTTGTTTATTTGACATTGTTGTTGTTGTTGACGGTGTTGTTGTCGTTGTTGTTTATTTAACATTGTTGTTGTTGTTGACGTTGTTATTGTTGTTTATTTGACGTTGTTGTTGTTGTTGTTGTTTATTTGACGTTGTTGTTGTTTATTTGGCGTTGTTATTGTTGTTTATTTGACGTTGTTGTTGTTGACGTTGTTGTTGTTATTGTTAATTTGACGGTGTTGTTGTTTATTTGACGTAGTTATTGTTGTTGTTGTTGTTGTTTATTTGACGTTTTTGTTGTTGTTGATGTTGTTGTTGTTTTTGTTGTTGTTTATTTAACGTTGTTGTTGTTGTTTAATTGACGTTGTTGTTGTTGTTGTTGTTTATTTGGCGTTGTTGTTGTTGTTGTTGTTATTGGTTTTGTTGTTTATTTGACGTTGTTGTTGTTGTTTATTTGACGTTGTTGTTGTTGTTTATTTGACGTTGTTGTTGTTGTTTATTTGACGTTGTTGTTGTTGTTGACGTTGTTGTTGTTGTTTATTTGACGTTGTTGTTGTTGTTTATTTGACGTTGTTGTTGCTGACGTTGTTGTTGTTGTTGTTTATTTGACGTTTTTGTTGTTGTTGATGTTGTTGTTGTTGTTATTTATTTGACGGTGTTGTTGTTGTTGTTGTTGTTGTTTATTTGACATTGTTATTGTTGTTGTTGTTTATTTGACGTTGTTGTTGTTGTTGACGTTGTTGTTGTTGTTGTTTATTTGATGTTGTTGTTGTTGACATGGTTGTTGTGGTTTATTTCACGTTGTTGTTGTTGACGTTGTTGTTTATTTGACGTTGTTGTTGTTGTTGTTGTTTATCTGACGTTGTTGATGTTGTTATTGACGTTGTTGTTGTTGTTATTTATTTGACGTTGTTGTTATTGTTTATTTGACATTGTTGTTGTTGTTGACAGTGTTGTTGTTGTTGTTGTTGTTTATTTGACGTTGTTGTTGTTGTTGTTTATTTGACGGTGTTGTTGTTGTTGTTGTTTATTTGACGTTGTTGTTGTTGTTGTTTATTTGACGTTGTTGTTGTTGTTGGCGTTGTTGTTATTCTTGTTTATTTGACGTTTTTGTTGTTGTTGACATAGTTGTTGTTGTTGTTGTTGTTTATTTGACGTTGTTGTTGTTGAGGTTGTTGTTGTTGTTGTTTATTTGACGTTGTTGTTGTTGTTTATTTGACGTTGTTGTTGTTGTTGTTGACGTTGTTGTTGTTTATTTGGCGTTGTTGTTATTGTTGACGTTGTTGTTGTTGTTGTTTATTTGACGTTGTTGTCGTTGTTGTTTATTTGACGTTGTTGTTGTTGTTGTTGTTGTTTCCTTGAGGTTGTTGTTGTTGTTTATTTGACGTTGTTGTTGTTGTTGTTGTTGTTGACTTAGTTGTTGTTGTTGTTTATTTAACGTTGTTGTTGTTGTTGTTTATTTAACATTGTTGTTGTTGTTGACGGTGTTGTTGTTGTTGTTGTTTATTTGACATTGTTGTTGTTGTTGTTTATTTGACGTTGTTGTTGTTGTTGTTGACATAGTTGTTGTTGTTGTTGTTTATTTGACGTTGTTGTTGTTGCTGTTTATTTGACATTGTTGTTGTTGTTGACGGTGTTGTTATTGTTGTTGTTTATTTGACATTGTTGTTGTTGTTGACATAGTTGTTGTTGTTGTTTATTTGACGTTGTTGTTGTTGTTGTTTATTTGACGTAGTTGTTGTTGTTGACGGTGTTATTGTTGTTGTTGTTGTTGTTTATTTGACATTGTTGTTGTTGTTGTTGACGTTGTTGTTGTTGTTTATTTGACATTGTTGTTGTTTATTTGACGTTGTTGTTGTGGTTTATTTGACGTTGTTGTTGTTGACGTTGTTGTTGTTGTTATTGTATATTTGACGTTGTTGTTGTTGTTTATTTGACGTAGTTGTTGATGTTGTTGTTGTTTTCGTTGTGTTTATTTGACGTTGTTGTTGTTGTTTAATTGACGTTGTTGTTGTTGTTATTGTTGTTTATTTGACGTTGTTGTTTTTGTTGTTATTGTTGTTGTTGTTGTTGTTCATTTGACGTTGTTGTTGTTTTTTATTTGAAGTTGTTGTTGTTGTTGTTTACTTGACGTTTTTGTTGTTGTTGATGTTGTTGTTGTTTTTGTTGTTGTTTATTTGACGTTTTTGTTGTTGTTGACGTTGTTGTTGTTGTTGTTTATTTGACGTTGTTGTTGTTATTTATTTGACATTGTTGTTGTTGTTATTGTTTATTTGACGTTGTTGTTGTTGTTGTTGTGGACTTTGTTGTTGTTGTTGTTGTTTATTTGACGTTGTTGTTGTTGACGTTGTTGTTGTTGTTGTTTATTTGACGTTGTTGTTGTTGTTGTTTACTTGACGTTGTTGTTGTTGTTGTTGTTTACTTGACGTTGTTGTTGTTATTGACGTTGTTGTTGTTGTTCACATAGTTGTTGTTGTTGTTTATTTGACGTTGTTGTTGTTGTTGTTTATTTGACATTGTTGTTGTTGTTGACGGTGTTATTGTTGTTGTTGTTTATTTGACGTTGTTGTTGTTGTTGTTGTTGTTGTTTATTTGACGTTGTTGTTGTTGTTTATTTGACGTTGTTGTTGTTGTTGTTTAATTGGCGTTGTTGTTGTTATTGACGTTGTTGTTGTTATTGACGTTGTTGTTATTGACGTTGTTGTTGTTGTTTTTTATTTGACGTTGTTGTTGTTGTTGTTTATTTGAGGTTGTTGTTGTTGTTGACATAGTTGTTGTTGTTGTTTATTTGACGTTGTTGTTGTTGTTGTTTATTTGATGTAGTTGTTGTTGTCGACGTTGTTGTTGTTGTTGTTTATTTGACATTGTTGTTGTTGTTGTTGATGTTGTTGTTGTTGTTTATTTGACGTTGTTGTTGTTGTTTATTTGACGTTGTTGTTGTTGTTATTGTTTATTTAGCGTTGTTGTTGTTGTTTATTTGACGTAGTTGTTGTTGTTGATGTTATTGTTGTTGTTGTTTATTTGACGTTTTTGTTGTTGTTGATGTTGTTGTTGTTTTTGTTGTTGTTTATTTGACGTTGTTGTAGTTGTTGTTGTTTATTTGACGTTGTTGTTGTTGTTGTTGTTGTTGTTGACGTTGTTGTTATTCTTGTTTATTTGACGTTTTTGTTGTTGTTGACATAGTTGTTGTTGTTGTTGTTTATTTGACGTTGTTGTTGTTGTTGTTGAGGTTGTTGTTGTTGTTGTTGTTTATTTGACGTTGTTGTTGTTGACATGGTTGTTGTGGTTTATTTCACGTTGTTGTTGTTGACGTTGTTGTTTATTTGACGCTGTTGTTGTTGTTGTTGTTGTTTATTTGACGTTGTTGTTGTTGTTATTGACGTTGTTGTTGTTGTTATTTATTTGACGTTGTTGTTATTGTTTATTTGACATTGTTGTTGTTGTTGACAGTGTTGTTGTTGTTGTTGTTGTTTATTTGACGTTGTTGTTGTTGTTGTTTATTTGACGGTGTTGTTGTTGTTGTTTATTTGACGTTGTTGTTGTTGTTGTTTATTTGACGTTGTTGTTGTTGTTGGCGTTGTTGTTATTCTTGTTTATTTGACGTTTTTGTTGTTGTTGACATAGTTGTTGTTGTTGTTGTTGTTTATTTGACGTTGTTGTTGTTGAGGTTGTTGTTGTTGTTGTTTATTTGACGTTGTTGTTGTTGTTTATTTGACGTTGTTGTTGTTGTTGTTGACGTTGTTGTTGTTTATTTGGCGTTGTTGTTATTGTTGACGTTGTTGTTGTTGTTGTTTATTTGACGTTGTTGTCGTTGTTGTTTATTTGACGTTGTTGTTGTTGTTGTTGTTGTTTCCTTGAGGTTGTTGTTGTTGTTTATTTGACGTTGTTGTTGTTGTTGTTGTTGTTGACTTAGTTGTTGTTGTTGTTTATTTAACGTTGTTGTTGTTGTTGTTTATTTAACATTGTTGTTGTTGTTGACGGTGTTGTTGTTGTTGTTGTTTATTTGACATTGTTGTTGTTGTTGTTTATTTGACGTTGTTGTTGTTGTTGTTGACATAGTTGTTGTTGTTGTTGTTTATTTGACGTTGTTGTTGTTGCTGTTTATTTGACATTGTTGTTGTTGTTGACGGTGTTGTTATTGTTGTTGTTTATTTGACGTTGTTGTTGTTGTTGACATAGTTGTTGTTGTTGTTTATTTGACGTTGTTGTTGTTGTTGTTTATTTGACGTAGTTGTTGTTGTTGACGGTGTTATTGTTGTTGTTGTTGTTGTTTATTTGACATTGTTGTTGTTGTTGTTGACGTTGTTGTTGTTGTTTATTTGACATTGTTGTTGTTTATTTGACGTTGTTGTTGTGGTTTATTTGACGTTGTTGTTGTTGACGTTGTTGTTGTTGTTATTGTATATT
The DNA here is from genome assembly GCA_948472305.1 of Vicia faba. Lineage (NCBI taxonomy): Eukaryota > Viridiplantae > Streptophyta > Magnoliopsida > Fabales > Fabaceae > Vicia > Vicia faba. The sequence continues at coordinate 385,408,853 of OX451739.1, read as the reverse complement.
TGACGTTGTTGTTGTTGTTTATTTGACGTAGTTGTTGTTGTTGTTGTTGTTTTCGTTGTGTTTATTTGACGTTGTTGTTGTTGTTTAATTGACGTTGTTGTTGTTGTTATTGTTGTTTATTTGACGTTGTTGTTTTTGTTGTTATTGTTGTTGTTGTTGTTGTTCATTTGACGTTGTTGTTGTTTTTTATTTGAAGTTGTTGTTGTTGTTGTTTACTTGACGTTTTTGTTGTTGTTGATGTTGTTGTTGTTTTTGTTGTTGTTTATTTGACGTTTTTGTTGTTGTTGACGTTGTTGTTGTTGTTGTTTATTTGACGTTGTTGTTGTTATTTATTTGACATTGTTGTTGTTGTTATTGTTTATTTGACGTTGTTGTTGTTGTTGTTGTGGACTTTGTTGTTGTTGTTGTTGTTGTTTATTTGACGTTGTTGTTGTTGACGTTGTTGTTGTTGTTGTTTATTTGACGTTGTTGTTGTTGTTGTTTACTTGACGTTGTTGTTGTTGTTGTTGTTTACTTGACGTTGTTGTTGTTATTGACGTTGTTGTTGTTGTTCACATAGTTGTTGTTGTTGTTTATTTGACGTTGTTGTTGTTGTTGTTTATTTGACATTGTTGTTGTTGTTGACGGTGTTATTGTTGTTGTTGTTTATTTGACGTTGTTGTTGTTGTTGTTGTTGTTGTTTATTTGACGTTGTTGTTGTTGTTTATTTGACGTTGTTGTTGTTGTTGTTGTTTAATTGGCGTTGTTGTTGTTATTGACGTTGTTGTTGTTATTGACGTTGTTGTTATTGACGTTGTTGTTGTTGTTTTTTATTTGACGTTGTTGTTGTTGTTGTTTATTTGAGGTTGTTGTTGTTGTTGACATAGTTGTTGTTGTTGTTTATTTGACGTTGTTGTTGTTGTTGTTTATTTGATGTAGTTGTTGTTGTCGACGTTGTTGTTGTTGTTGTTTATTTGACATTGTTGTTGTTGTTGTTGATGTTGTTGTTGTTGTTTATTTGACGTTGTTGTTGTTGTTTATTTGACGTTGTTGTTGTTGTTATTGTTTATTTAGCGTTGTTGTTGTTGTTTATTTGACGTAGTTGTTGTTGTTGATGTTATTGTTGTTGTTGTTTATTTGACGTTTTTGTTGTTGTTGATGTTGTTGTTGTTTTTGTTGTTGTTTATTTGACGTTGTTGTAGTTGTTGTTGTTTATTTGACGTTGTTGTTGTTGTTGTTGTTGTTGACGTTGTTGTTATTCTTGTTTATTTGACGTTTTTGTTGTTGTTGACATAGTTGTTGTTGTTGTTGTTTATTTGACGTTGTTGTTGTTGTTGTTGAGGTTGTTGTTGTTGTTGTTGTTTATTTGACGTTGTTGTTGTTGACATGGTTGTTGTGGTTTATTTCACGTTGTTGTTGTTGACGTTGTTGTTTATTTGACGTTGTTGTTGTTGTTGTTGTTGTTTATTTGACGTTGTTGTTGTTGTTATTGACGTTGTTGTTGTTGTTATTTATTTGACGTTGTTGTTATTGTTTATTTGACATTGTTGTTGTTGTTGACAGTGTTGTTGTTGTTGTTGTTGTTTATTTGACGTTGTTGTTGTTGTTGTTTATTTGACGGTGTTGTTGTTGTTGTTGTTTATTTGACGTTGTTGTTGTTGTTGTTTATTTGACGTTGTTGTTGTTGTTGGCGTTGTTGTTATTCTTGTTTATTTGACGTTTTTGTTGTTGTTGACATAGTTGTTGTTGTTGTTGTTGTTTATTTGACGTTGTTGTTGTTGAGGTTGTTGTTGTTGTTGTTTATTTGACGTTGTTGTTGTTGTTTATTTGACGTTGTTGTTGTTGTTGTTGTTGACGTTGTTGTTGTTTATTTGGCGTTGTTGTTATTGTTGACGTTGTTGTTGTTGTTGTTTATTTGACGTTGTTGTCGTTGTTGTTTATTTGACGTTGTTGTTGTTGTTGTTGTTGTTTCCTTGAGGTTGTTGTTGTTGTTTATTTGACGTTGTTGTTGTTGTTGTTGTTGTTGACTTAGTTGTTGTTGTTGTTTATTTAACGTTGTTGTTGTTGTTGTTTATTTAACATTGTTGTTGTTGTTGACGGTGTTGTTGTTGTTGTTGTTTATTTGACATTGTTGTTGTTGTTGTTTATTTGACGTTGTTGTTGTTGTTGTTGACATAGTTGTTGTTGTTGTTGTTTATTTGACGTTGTTGTTGTTGCTGTTTATTTGACATTGTTGTTGTTGTTGACGGTGTTGTTATTGTTGTTGTTTATTTGACGTTGTTGTTGTTGTTGACATAGTTGTTGTTGTTGTTTATTTGACGTTGTTGTTGTTGTTGTTTATTTGACGTAGTTGTTGTTGTTGACGGTGTTATTGTTGTTGTTGTTGTTGTTTATATGACATTGTTGTTGTTGTTGTTGACGTTGTTGTTGTTGTTTATTTGACATTGTTGTTGTTTATTTGACGTTGTTGTTGTGGTTTATTTGACGTTGTTGTTGTTGACGTTGTTGTTGTTGTTATTGTATATTTGACGTTGTTGTTGTTGTTTATTTGACGTAGTTGTTGTTGTTGTTGTTGTTTTCGTTGTGTTTATTTGACGTTGTTGTTGTTGTTTAATTGACGTTGTTGTTGTTGTTATTGTTGTTTATTTGACGTTGTTGTTTTTGTTGTTATTGTTGTTGTTGTTGTTGTTCATTTGACGTTGTTGTTGTTTTTTATTTGAAGTTGTTGTTGTTGTTGTTTACTTGACGTTTTTGTTGTTGTTGATGTTGTTGTTGTTTTTGTTGTTGTTTATTTGACGTTTTTGTTGTTGTTGACGTTGTTGTTGTTGTTGTTTATTTGACGTTGTTGTTGTTATTTATTTGACATTGTTGTTGTTGTTATTGTTTATTTGACGTTGTTGTTGTTGTTGTTGTGGACTTTGTTGTTGTTGTTGTTGTTGTTTATTTGACGTTGTTGTTGTTGACGTTGTTGTTGTTGTTGTTTATTTGACGTTGTTGTTGTTGTTGTTTACTTGACGTTGTTGTTGTTGTTGTTGTTTACTTGACGTTGTTGTTGTTATTGACGTTGTTGTTGTTGTTCACATAGTTGTTGTTGTTGTTTATTTGACGTTGTTGTTGTTGTTGTTTATTTGACATTGTTGTTGTTGTTGACGGTGTTATTGTTGTTGTTGTTTATTTGACGTTGTTGTTGTTGTTGTTGTTGTTGTTTATTTGACGTTGTTGTTGTTGTTGTTGTTTAATTGGCGTTGTTGTTGTTATTGACGTTGTTGTTGTTATTGACGTTGTTGTTATTGACGTTGTTGTTGTTGTTTTTTATTTGACGTTGTTGTTGTTGTTGTTTATTTGAGGTTGTTGTTGTTGTTGACATAGTTGTTGTTGTTGTTTATTTGACGTTGTTGTTGTTGTTGTTTATTTGACGTAGTTGTTGTTGTCGACGTTGTTGTTGTTGTTGTTTATTTGACATTGTTGTTGTTGTTGTTGATGTTGTTGTTGTTGTTTATTTGACGTTGTTGTTGTTGTTTATTTGACGTTGTTGTTGTTGTTATTGTTTATTTAGCGTTGTTGTTGTTGTTTATTTGACGTAGTTGTTGTTGTTGATGTTATTGTTGTTGTTGTTGTTTATTTGACGTTTTTGTTGTTGTTGATGTTGTTGTTGTTTTTGTTGTTGTTTATTTGACGTTGTTGTAGTTGTTGTTGTTTATTTGACGTTGTTGTTGTTGTTGTTGTTGTTGTTGACGTTGTTGTTATTCTTGTTTATTTGACGTTTTTGTTGTTGTTGACATAGTTGTTGTTGTTGTTGTTTATTTGACGTTGTTGTTGTTGTTGTTGAGGTTGTTGTTGTTGTTGTTGTTTATTTGACGTTGTTGTTGTTGACATGGTTGTTGTGGTTTATTTCACGTTGTTGTTGTTGACGTTGTTGTTTATTTGACGTTGTTGTTGTTGTTGTTGTTGTTTATTTGACGTTGTTGTTGTTGTTATTGACGTTGTTGTTGTTGTTATTTATTTGACGTTGTTGTTATTGTTTATTTGACATTGTTGTTGTTGTTGACAGTGTTGTTGTTGTTGTTGTTGTTTATTTGACGTTGTTGTTGTTGTTGTTTATTTGACGGTGTTGTTGTTGTTGTTGTTTATTTGACGTTGTTGTTGTTGTTGTTTATTTGACGTTGTTGTTGTTGTTGGCGTTGTTGTTATTCTTGTTTATTTGACGTTTTTGTTGTTGTTGACATAGTTGTTGTTGTTGTTGTTGTTTATTTGACGTTGTTGTTGTTGAGGTTGTTGTTGTTGTTGTTTATTTGACGTTGTTGTTGTTGTTTATTTGACGTTGTTGTTGTTGTTGTTGACGTTGTTGTTGTTTATTTGGCGTTGTTTTTATTGTTGACGTTGTTGTTGTTGTTGTTTATTTGACGTTGTTGTCGTTGTTGTTTATTTGACGTTGTTGTTGTTGTTGTTGTTGTTTCCTTGAGGTTGTTGTTGTTGTTTATTTGACGTTGTTGTTGTTGTTGTTGTTGTTGACTTAGTTGTTGTTGTTGTTTATTTAACGTTGTTGTTGTTGTTGTTTATTTAACATTGTTGTTGTTGTTGACGGTGTTGTTGTTGTTGTTGTTTATTTGACATTGTTGTTGTTGTTGTTTATTTGACGTTGTTGTTGTTGTTGTTGACATAGTTGTTGTTGTTGTTGTTTATTTGACGTTGTTGTTGTTGCTGTTTATTTGACATTGTTGTTGTTGTTGACGGTGTTGTTATTGTTGTTGTTTATTTGACGTTGTTGTTGTTGTTGACATAGTTGTTGTTGTTGTTTATTTGACGTTGTTGTTGTTGTTGTTTATTTGACGTAGTTGTTGTTGTTGACGGTGTTATTGTTGTTGTTGTTGTTGTTTATTTGACATTGTTGTTGTTGTTGTTGACGTTGTTGTTGTTGTTTATTTGACATTGTTGTTGTTTATTTGACGTTGTTGTTGTGGTTTATTTGACGTTGTTGTTGTTGACGTTGTTGTTGTTGTTATTGTATATTTGACGTTGTTGTTGTTGTTTATTTGACGTAGTTGTTGTTGTTGTTGTTGTTTTCGTTGTGTTTATTTGACGTTGTTGTTGTTGTTTAATTGACATTGTTGTTGTTGTTATTGTTGTTTATTTGACGTTGTTGTTTTTGTTGTTATTGTTGTTGTTGTTGTTGTTCATTTGACGTTGTTGTTGTTTTTTATTTGAAGTTGTTGTTGTTGTTGTTTACTTGACGTTTTTGTTGTTGTTGATGTTGTTGTTGTTTTTGTTGTTGTTTATTTGACGTTTTTGTTGTTGTTGACGTTGTTGTTGTTGTTGTTTATTTGACGTTGTTGTTGTTATTTATTTGACATTGTTGTTGTTGTTATTGTTTATTTGACGTTGTTGTTGTTGTTGTTGTGGACTTTGTTGTTGTTGTTGTTGTTGTTTATTTGATGTTGTTGTTGTTGACGTTGTTGTTGTTGTTGTTTATTTGACGTTGTTGTTGTTGTTGTTTACTTGACGTTGTTGTTGTTGTTGTTTACTTGACGTTGTTGTTGTTATTGACGTTGTTGTTGTTGTTCACATAGTTGTTGTTGTTGTTTATTTGACGTTGTTGTTGTTGTTGTTTATTTGACATTGTTGTTGTTGTTGACGGTGTTATTGTTGTTGTTGTTTATTTGACGTTGTTGTTGTTGTTGTTGTTGTTTATTTGACGTTGTTGTTGTTGTTTATTTGACGTTGTTGTTGTTGTTGTTGTTGTTTAATTGGCGTTGTTGTTGTTATTGACGTTGTTGTTGTTATTGACGTTGTTGTTATTGACGTTGTTGTTGTTGTTTTTTATTTGACGTTGTTGTTGTTGTTGTTTATTTGACGTTGTTGTTGTTGTTGACATAGTTGTTGTTGTTGTTTATTTGACGTTGTTGTTGTTGTTTATTTGATGTAGTTGTTGTTGTCGACGTTGTTGTTGTGGTTGTTTATTTGACATTGTTGTTGTTGTTGTTGATGTTGTTGTTGTTGTTTATTTGACGTTGTTATTGTTGTTTATTTGACGTTGTTGTTGTTGTTATTGTTTATTTAGCGTTGTTGTTGTTGTTTATTTGACGTAGTTGTTGTTGTTGATGTTATTGTTGTTGTTGTTTATTTGACGTTTTTGTTGTTGTTGATGTTGTTGTTGTTTTTGTTGTTGTTTATTTGACGTTGTTGTAGTTGTTGTTGTTTATTTGACGTTGTTGTTGTTGTTGTTGTTGTTGACGTTGTTGTTATTCTTGTTTATTTGACGTTTTTGTTGTTGTTGACATAGTTGTTGTTGTTGTTGTTTATTTGACGTTGTTGTTGTTGTTGTTGTTGAGGTTGTTGTTGTTGTTGTTGTTTATTTGACGTTGTTGTTGTTGACATGGTTGTTGTGGTTTATTTCACGTTGTTGTTGTTGACGTTGTTGTTTATTTGACGTTGTTGTTGTTGTTGTTGTTTATTTGACGTTGTTGTTGTTGTTATTGACGTTGTTGTTGTTGTTATTTATTTGACGTTGTTGTTATTGTTTATTTGACATTGTTGTTGTTGTTGACAGTGTTGTTGTTGTTGTTGTTTATTTGACGTTGTTGTTGTTGTTGTTTATTTGACGGTGTTGTTGTTGTTGTTGTTTATTTGACGTTGTTGTTGTTGTTGTTTATTTGACGTTGTTGTTGTTGTTGGCGTTGTTGTTATTCTTGTTTATTTGACGTTTTTGTTGTTGTTGACATAGTTGTTGTTGTTGTTGTTGTTTATTTGACGTTGTTGTTGTTGAGGTTGTTGTTGTTGTTGTTTATTTGACGTTGTTGTTGTTGTTTATTTGACGTTGTTGTTGTTGTTGTTGACGTTGTTGTTGTTTATTTGGCGTTGTTGTTATTGTTGACGTTGTTGTTGTTGTTGTTTATTTGACGTTGTTGTCGTTGTTGTTTATTTGACGTTGTTGTTGTTGTTGTTGTTGTTTCCTTGAGGTTGTTGTTGTTGTTTATTTGACGTTGTTGTTGTTGTTGTTGTTGTTGACTTAGTTGTTGTTGTTGTTTATTTAACGTTGTTGTTGTTGTTGTTTATTTAACATTGTTGTTGTTGTTGACGGTGTTGTTGTTGTTGTTGTTTATTTGACATTGTTGTTGTTGTTGTTTATTTGACGTTGTTGTTGTTGTTGTTGACATAGTTGTTGTTGTTGTTGTTTATTTGACGTTGTTGTTGTTGCTGTTTATTTGACATTGTTGTTGTTGTTGACGGTGTTGTTATTGTTGTTGTTTATTTGACGTTGTTGTTGTTGTTGACATAGTTGTTGTTGTTGTTTATTTGACGTTGTTGTTGTTGTTGTTTATTTGACGTAGTTGTTGTTGTTGACGGTGTTATTGTTGTTGTTGTTGTTGTTTATTTGACATTGTTGTTGTTGTTGTTGACGTTGTTGTTGTTGTTTATTTGACATTGTTGTTGTTTATTTGACGTTGTTGTTGTGGTTTATTTGACGTTGTTGTTGTTGACGTTGTTGTTGTTGTTATTGTATATTTGACGTTGTTGTTGTTGTTTATTTGACGTAGTTGTTGTTGTTGTTGTTGTTTTCGTTGTGTTTATTTGACGTTGTTGTTGTTGTTTAATTGACGTTGTTGTTGTTGTTATTGTTGTTTATTTGACGTTGTTGTTTTTGTTGTTATTGTTGTTGTTGTTGTTGTTCATTTGACGTTGTTGTTGTTTTTTATTTGAAGTTGTTGTTGTTGTTGTTTACTTGACGTTTTTGTTGTTGTTGATGTTGTTGTTGTTTTTGTTGTTGTTTATTTGACGTTTTTGTTGTTGTTGACGTTGTTGTTGTTGTTGTTTATTTGACGTTGTTGTTGTTATTTATTTGACATTGTTGTTGTTGTTATTGTTTATTTGACGTTGTTGTTGTTGTTGTTGTGGACTTTGTTGTTGTTGTTGTTGTTGTTTATTTGACGTTGTTGTTGTTGACGTTGTTGTTGTTGTTGTTTATTTGACGTTGTTGTTGTTGTTGTTTACTTGACGTTGTTGTTGTTGTTGTTTACTTGACGTTGTTGTTGTTATTGACGTTGTTGTTGTTGTTCACATAGTTGTTGTTGTTGTTTATTTGACGTTGTTGTTGTTGTTGTTTATTTGACATTGTTGTTGTTGTTGACGGTGTTATTGTTGTTGTTGTTTATTTGACGTTGTTGTTGTTGTTGTTGTTGTTTATTTGACGTTGTTGTTGTTGTTTATTTGACGTTGTTGTTGTTGTTGTTGTTTAATTGGCGTTGTTGTTGTTATTGACGTTGTTGTTGTTATTGACGTTGTTGTTATTGACGTTGTTGTTGTTGTTTTTTATTTGACGTTGTTGTTGTTGTTGTTTATTTGAGGTTGTTGTTGTTGTTGACATAGTTGTTGTTGTTGTTTATTTGACGTTGTTGTTGTTGTTGTTTATTTGATGTAGTTGTTGTTGTCGACGTTGTTGTTGTTGTTGTTTATTTGACATTGTTGTTGTTGTTGTTGATGTTGTTGTTGTTGTTTATTTGACGTTGTTGTTGTTGTTTATTTGACGTTGTTGTTGTTGTTATTGTTTATTTAGCGTTGTTGTTGTTGTTTATTTGACGTAGTTGTTGTTGTTGATGTTATTGTTGTTGTTGTTTATTTGACGTTTTTGTTGTTGTTGATGTTGTTGTTGTTTTTGTTGTTGTTTATTTGACGTTGTTGTAGTTGTTGTTGTTTATTTGACGTTGTTGTTGTTGTTGTTGTTGTTGACGTTGTTGTTATTCTTGTTTATTTGACGTTTTTGTTGTTGTTGACATAGTTGTTGTTGTTGTTGTTTATTTGACGTTGTTGTTGTTGTTGTTGAGGTTGTTGTTGTTGTTGTTGTTTATTTGACGTTGTTGTTGTTGTTTATTTGACGTTGTTGTTGTTGTTGACGTTGTATTTGTTGTTGTTTATTTGACGTTGTTGTTATTGTTGACGTTGCTGTTGTTGTTGTTTATTTAACGTTGTTGTTGTTGTTGTTTATTTGACGTTGTTGTTGTTGTTTATTTGACGTTGTTGTTGTTGTTGTTGTTTACTTGACGTTGTTGTTGTTGTTGTTTATTTGACGTTGTTGTTGTTGACATAGTTGTTGTCTTTGTTTATTTGACATTGTTGTTGTTATTGTTTATTTGACATTGTTGTTGTTGACGGTGTTGTTGTTGTTGTTTATTTGACATTGTTGTTGTTGTTGTTTATTTGACGTTGTTGTTGTTGTTGTTGTTGTTTACTTGACATTGTTGTTGTTGTTGTTTATTTGACGTTGTTGTTGTTGTTGACATAGTTTTTGTTGTTGTTTATTTGACGTTGTTGTTATTGTTGTTGTTTATTTGACATTGTTGTTGTTGTTGACGGTGTTGTTGTCGTTGTTGTTTATTTGACATTGTTGTTGTTGTTGACGTTGTTGTTGTTGTTTATTTGACGTTGTTGTTGTTGTTGTTGTTTATTTGACGTTGTTGTTGTTTATTTGGTGTTGTTATTGTTGTTTATTTGACGTTGTTGTAGTTGACGTTGTTGTTGTTATTGTTTATTTGACGTTGTTGTTGTTTATTTGACTTAGTTATTGTTGTTGACGTTGTTGTTGTTGTTGTTGTTGTTTATTTGACGTTTTTGTTGTTGTTGATGTTGTTGTTTTTGTTGTTGTTTATTTGACGTTGTTGTTGTTGTTAATCGACGTTGTTGTTGTTGTTGTTTATTTGACGTCGTTGTTGTTGTTGTTATTGGTTTTGTTGTTTATTTGACGTTGTTGTTGTTGTTTATTTGACGTTGTTGTTGTTGTTGTTGTTTATTTGACGTTGTTGTTGTTGTTGACGTTGTTGTTGTTGTTGTTGTTGTTTATTTGACGTTTTTGTTGTTGTTGATGTTGTTGTTGTTCTTGTTGTTGTTTATTTGACGTTGTTGTTATTTATTTGACGATGTTGTTGTTGTTGTTGTTTATTTGACGTTGTTATTGTTGTTGTTGTTTATTTGACGTTGTTAACGTTGTTGTTGTTGTAGTTTATTTGATGTTGTTGTTGTTGACATGGTTGTTGTGGTTTATTTCACGTTGTTGTTGTTGACGTTGTTGTTTATTTGATGTTGTTGTTGTTGTTTATTTGACGTTGTTGTTGTTGTTATTGATGTTGTTGTTGTTGTTGTTTATTTGACGTTGTTGTTATTGTTTATTTGACATTGTTGTTGTTGTTGACAGTGTTGTTGTTGTTGTTGTTGTTGTTGTTTATTTGACGTTGTTGTTGTTGTTTATTTAACGGTGTTGTTGTTGTTGTTTATTTGATGTTGTTGTTGTTGTTTTTATTTGACGGTTTTGTTGTTGTTGACGTTGTTGTTATTCTTGTTTATTTGACGTTTTTGTTGTTGTTGACATAGTTGTTGTTGTTGTTGTTTATTTGACGTTGTTGTTGTTGTTGTTGAGGTTGTGGTTGTTGTTGTTGTTTATTTGACATTGTTGTTTATTTGACGTTGTTGTTGATGTTGACGTTGTTGTTGTTGTTGTTTATTTGACGTTGTTGTTATTGTTGACGTTGCTGTTGTTGTTGTTTATTTGACGTTGTTTTCGTTGTTGTTTATTTGACGTTGTTGTTGTTGTTGTTTATTTGACGTTGTTATTGTTGTTGTTGTTGTTATTTCCTTGAGGTTGTTGTTGTTGTTTATTTGACGTTGTTGTTGTTGTTGACATAGTTGTTGTTGTTGTTTATTTAACGTTGTTGTTGTTGTTGTTTATTTAACATTGTTGTTGTTGTTGACGGTGTTGTTGTTGTTGTTGTTTATTTGACATTGTTGTTGTTGTTGTTTATTTGACGTTGTTGTTGTTGTTGTATTTTACTTGACGTTGTTGTTGTTGTTGTTTATTTTTATGTTGTTGTTGTTGTTGTTGTTGTTGACGTAGTTGTTGTTGTTGTTTATTTGACGTTGTTGTTGTTGTTTATTTGACATTGTTGTTGTTGTTGACGGTGTTGTTGTCGTTGTTGTTTATTTGACATTGCTGTTGTTGTTGTTGACGTTGTTGTTGTTGTTGTTGTTTATTTGACGTTGTTGTTGTTGTTGTTGTTATTTATTTGACGTTGTTGTTTATTTGACGTTGTTGTTGTTGTTTATTTGACGTTGTTGTTGTTATTGTTTATTTGACGTTGTTGTTGTTGTTTATTTGACGTAGTTGTTGTTGTTGACGTTGTTGTTGTTGTTGTTGTTGTTTATTTAACGTTTTTGTTGTTGTTGATGTTGTTGTTGTTTTTGTTGTTGTTTATTTGACGTTGTTGTTGTAGTTTAATTGACATTGTTGTTGTTGTTGTTGTTGTAGTTGTTTATTTGACGTTGTTGTTGTTGTTGTTGTTATTGTTGTTGTTGTTTATTTGACATTGTTGTTGTTGTTGTTGTTTATTTTACGTTGTTGTTGTTGTTGTTTATTTGACGTTGTTGTTGTTGTTGTTTATTTGACGTTGTTGTTGTTGTTGTTTATTTGACATTGTTGTTGTTGTTGACGTTGTTGTTGTTGTTTATTTGACATTGTTGTTGTTGTTGTTGACATTGTTGTTGTTATTGTTTATTTGACTTTGTTGTTTATTTGACGTTGTTGTTGTTGTTTATTTGACATTGTTGTTGTTGTTATTGTTTATTTGACGTTGTTGTTGTTGTTTACTTGACGTTGTTGTTGTTGTTTATTTAACGTTGTTGTTGTTGTTGACGTTGTTTTTGTTGTTGTTTATTTAAAGTTGTTGTTGTTGTTGTTTATTTGACGTTGTCGTTGTTGTTGACGTTGTTGTTATTCTTGTTTATTTGACGTTTTTGTTGTTGTTGACATAGTTGTTTTTGTTGTTGTTGTTTATTTGACGTTGTTGTTGTTGTTGAGGTTGTTGTTGTTGTTGTTGTTTATTTGACGTTGTTGTTATTGTTTATTTGACGTTGTTGTTGTTGTTGACGTTGTATTTGTTGTTGTTTATTTGACGTTGTTGTTATTGTTTATTTGACATTGTTGTTGTTGTTGACGTTGTATTTGTTGTTGTTTATTTGACGTTGTTGTTATTGTTGACGTTGCTGTTGTTGTTGTTTATTTGACGTTGTTGTTGTTGTTGTTTATTTGACGTTGTTGTTGTTGTTTACTTGACGTTGTTGTTGTTGTTGTTTATTTGACGTTGTTGTTGTTGTTGACATAGTTGTTGTCTTTGTTTATTTGACGTTGTTGTTGTTGATGTTTATTTGACATTGTTGTTGTTGTTGACGGTGTTGTTGTTGTTGTTTATTTGACATTGTTGTTGTTGTTGACGGTGTTGTTGTTGTTGTTTATTTGACATTGTTGTTGTTGTTGTTTATTTGACGTTGTTGTTGTTGTTGTTGTTGATGTTATTGTTGTTGTTTATTTGACGTTGTTGTTGTTGTTTATTTGACGTTGTTGTTGTTGTTGTTGTTGACGTTGTTGTTGTTTATTTGGCGTTGTTGTTATTGTCGACGTTGCTGTTGTTGTTGTTTATTTGACGTTGTTGTCGTTGTTGTTTATTTGACGTTGTTGTTGTTGTTGTTGTTTCCTTGAGGTTGTTGTTGTTGTTTATTTGACGTTGTTGTTGTTGTTGTTGTTGACTTAGTTGTTGTTGTTGTTTATTTAACGTTGTTGTTGTTGTTGTTTATTTAACATTGTTGTTGTTGTTGACGGTGTTGTTGTTGTTGTTGTTTATTTGACATTGTTGTTGTTGTTGTTTATTTGACGTTGTTGTTGTTGTTGTTGACATAGTTGTTGTTGTTGTTGTTTATTTGACGTTGTTGTTGTTGCTGTTTATTTGACATTGTTGTTGTTGTTGACGGTGTTGTTATTGTTGTTGTTTATTTGACGTTGTTGTTGTTGTTGACATAGTTGTTGTTGTTGTTTATTTGACGTTGTTGTTGTTGTTGTTTATTTGACGTAGTTGTTGTTATTGACGGTGTTATTGTTGTTGTTGTTGTTTATTTGACATTGTTGTTGTTGTTGTTTTCGTTGTGTTTATTTGACGTTGTTGTTGTTGTTTAATTGACGTTGTTGTTGTTGTTATTGTTGTTTATTTGACGTTGTTGTTTTTGTTGTTATTGTTGTTGTTGTTGTTGTTCATTTGACGTTGTTGTTATTTTTTATTTGAAGTTGTTGTTGTTGTTGTTTACTTGACGTTTTTGTTGTTGTTGATGTTGTTGTTGTTTTTGTTGTTGTTTATTTGACGTTGTTGTTGTTGTTGTTGACGTTGTTGTTGTTGTTGTTTATTTGACGTTGTTGTTGTTATTTATTTGACATTGTTGTTGTTGTTATTGTTTATTTGACGTTGTTGTTGTTGTTGTTGTGGACTTTGTTGTTGTTGTTGTTGTTTATTTGACGTTGTTGTTGTTGTTGTTGTTGTTGTTGTTGTTGTTGTTTATTTGACGTTTTTGTTGTTGTTGATGTTGTTGTTGTTCTTGTTGTTGTTTATTTGACGTTGTTGTTATTTATTTGACGATGTTGTTGTTGTTGTTGTTTATTTGACGTTGTTATTGTTGTTGTTGTTTTTTTGACGTTGTTAACGTTGTTGTTGTTGTAGTTTATTTGATGTTGTTGTTGTTGACATGGTTGTTGTGGTTTATTTCACGTTGTTGTTGTTGACGTTGTTGTTTATTTGATGTTGTTGTTGTTGTTGTTTATTTGACGTTGTTGTTGTTGTTATTGATGTTGTTGTTGTTGTTTATTTGACGTTGTTGTTATTGTTTATTTGACATTGTTGTTGTTGTTGTTGACGGTGTTGTTGTTGTTGTTGTTGTTGTTTATTTGACGTTGTTGTTGTTGTTTATTTAACGGTGTTGTTGTTGTTGTTTATTTGATGTTGTTGTTGTTGTTTTTATTTGACGGTTTTGTTGTTGTTGACGTTGTTGTTATTCTTGTTTATTTGACGTTTTTGTTGTTGTTGACATAGTTGTTGTTGTTGTTGTTTATTTGACGTTGTTGTTGTTGTTGTTGAGGTTGTGGTTGTTGTTGTTGTTTATTTGACATTGTTGTTTATTTGACGTTGTTGTTGATGTTGACGTTGTTGTTGTTGTTGTTTATTTGACGTTGTTGTTATTGTTGACGTTGCTGTTGTTGTTGTTTATTTGACGTTGTTTTCGTTGTTGTTTATTTGACGTTGTTGTTGTTGTTGTTTATTTGACGTTGTTATTGTTGTTGTTGTTGTTATTTCCTTGAGGTTGTTGTTGTTGTTTATTTGACGTTGTTGTTGTTGTTGTTGACATAGTTGTTGTTGTTGTTTATTTAACGTTGTTGTTGTTGTTGTTTATTTAACATTGTTGTTGTTGTTGACGGTGTTGTTGTTGTTGTTGTTTATTTGACATTGTTGTTGTTGTTGTTTATTTGACGTTGTTGTTGTTGTTGTATTTTACTTGACGTTGTTGTTGTTGTTGTTTATTTTTATGTTGTTGTTGTTGTTGTT
>OX451739.1:385366972-385389472 GCA_948472305.1 Vicia faba | reverse complement strand
GTTGACGTTGCTGTTGTTGTTGTTTATTTGACGTTGTTGTCGTTGTTGTTTATTTGACGTTGTTGTTGTTGTTGTTGTTGTTGTTGTTGTTGTTTATTTGACGTTGTTGTTGTTGTTGTTGACTTAGTTGTTGTTGTTGTTTATTTAACGTTGTTGTTGTTGTTGTTTATTTAACATTGTTGTTGTTGTTGACGGTGTTGTTGTTGTTGTTGTTTATTTGACATTGTTGTTGTTGTTGTTTATTTGACGTTGTTGTTGTTGTTGTTGACATAGTTGTTGTTGTTATTGTTTATTTGACGTTGTTGTTGTTGCTGTTTATTTGACATTGTTGTTGTTGTTGACGGTGTTGTTATTGTTGTTGTTTATTTGACATTGTTGTTGTTTTTGACGTTGTTGTTGTTGTTTATTTGACGTTGTTGTTGTTGTTGTTTACTTGACGTTGTTGTTGTTATTGACGTTGTTGTTGTTGTTTATTTGACGTTGTTGTTGTTGTTGTTTATTTGACGTTGTTGTTGTTGTTGTTGACATTGTTGTTGTTGTTGTTTATTTGACGTTGTTGTTGTTGTTGTTGTTGTTTATTTGACGTAGTTGTTGTTGTTGACGGTGTTGTTGTTGTTGTTGTTGTTGTTGTTTATTTGACATTGTTGTTGTTGTTGTTGACGTTGTTGTTGTTGTTTATTTGACGTTGTTGTTGTTTATTTGACGTTGTTGTTATGGTTTATTTGACGTTGTTGTTGTTGTTATTGTATATTTGACGTTGTTGTTGTTGTTTATTTGACGTAGTTGTTGTTGTTGTTGTTGTTTTCGTTGTGTTTATTTGACGTTGTTGTTGTTGTTTAATTGACGTTGTTGTTGTTGTTATTGTTGTTTATTTGACGTTGTTGTTTTTGTTGTTATTGTTGTTGTTGTTGTTGTTCATTTGACGTTGTTGTTGTTTTTTATTTGAAGTTGTTGTTGTTGTTGTTTACTTGACGTTTTTGTTGTTGTTGATGTTGTTGTTGTTTTTGTTGTTATTTATTTGACGTTGTTGTTGTTGTTGTTGTTGTTTATTTGACGTTATTGTTGTTATTTATTTGACATTGTTGTTGTTGTTATTGTTTATTTGACGTTGTTGTTGTTGTTGTTGTTGTGGACTTTGTTGTTGTTGTTGTTGTTGTTTATTTGACGTTGTTGTTGTTGTTGTTGACGTTGTTGTTGTTGTTTATTTGACGTTGTTGTTGTTGTTGTTTACTTGACGTTGTTGTTGTTGTTGTTGTTGTTTACTTGACGTTGTTGTTGTTATTGACGTTGTTGTTGTTGTTGACATTGTTGTTGTTGTTGTTTATTTGACGTTGTTGTTGTTGTTGTTTATTTGACATTGTTGTTGTTGTTGACGGTGTTATTGTTGTTGTTGTTTATTTGACATTGTTGTTGTTGTTGTTGTTAATTTGACGTTGTTGTTGTTGTTTATTTGACGTTGTTGTTGTTGTTTACTTGACGTTGTTGTTGTTATTGACGTTGTTGTTGTTATTGACGTTGTTGTTGTTATTGACGTTGTTGTTGTTGTTTTTTATTTGACGTTGTTGTTGTTGTTTATTTGACGTTGTTGTTGTTGTTGACATAGTTGTTGTTGTTGTTTATTTGACGTTGTTGTTGTTGTTGTTTATTTGATGTAGTTGTTGTTGTCGACGTTGTTGTTGTTGTTGTTGTTTATTTGACATTGTTGTTGTTGTTGATGTTGTTGTTGTTGTTTATTTGACGTTGTTGTTGTTGTTTATTTGACGTTGTTGTTGTTGTTTATTTGACGTTGTTGTTGTTATTGTTTATTTAGCGTTGTTGTTGTTGTTTATTTGACGTAGTTGTTGTTGTTGATGTTATTGTTGTTATTGTTTATTTGACGTTTTTGTTGTTGTTGATGTTGTTGTTGTTTTTGTTGTTGTTTATTTGACGTTGTTGTTGTTGTTGTTTATTTGACGTTGTTGTTGTTGTTGTTGTTTATTTGACGTAGTTGTTGTTGTTGACGGTGTTGTTGTTGTTGTTGTTGTTGTTTATTTGACATTGTTGTTGTTGTTGTTGACGTTGTTGTTGTTGTTTATTTGACGTTGTTGTTGTTTATTTGACGTTGTTGTTATGGTTTATTTGACGTTGTTGTTGTTGTTATTGTATATTTGACGTTGTTGTTGTTGTTTATTTGACGTAGTTGTTGTTGTTGTTGTTGTTTTCGTTGTGTTTATTTGACGTTGTTGTTGTTGTTTAATTGACGTTGTTGTTGTTGTTATTGTTGTTTATTTGACGTTGTTGTTTTTGTTGTTATTGTTGTTGTTGTTGTTGTTCATTTGACGTTGTTGTTGTTTTTTATTTGAAGTTGTTGTTGTTGTTGTTTACTTGACGTTTTTGTTGTTGTTGATGTTGTTGTTGTTTTTGTTGTTATTTATTTGACGTTGTTGTTGTTGTTGTTGTTGTTTATTTGACGTTATTGTTGTTATTTATTTGACATTGTTGTTGTTGTTATTGTTTATTTGACGTTGTTGTTGTTGTTGTTGTTGTGGACTTTGTTGTTGTTGTTGTTGTTGTTGTTTATTTGACGTTGTTGTTGTTGTTGTTGACGTTGTTGTTGTTGTTTATTTGACGTTGTTGTTGTTGTTGTTTACTTGACGTTGTTGTTGTTGTTGTTGTTGTTTACTTGACGTTGTTGTTGTTATTGACGTTGTTGTTGTTGTTGACATAGTTGTTGTTGTTGTTTATTTGACGTTGTTGTTGTTGTTGTTTATTTGACATTGTTGTTATTGTTGACGGTGTTATTGTTGTTGTTGTTTATTTGACATTGTTGTTGTTGTTGTTGTTAATTTGACGTTGTTGTTGTTGTTTATTTGACGTTGTTGTTGTTGTTTACTTGACGTTGTTGTTGTTATTGACGTTGTTGTTGTTATTGACGTTGTTGTTGTTATTGACGTTGTTGTTGTTGTTTTTTATTTGACGTTGTTGTTGTTGTTTATTTGACGTTGTTGTTGTTGTTGACATAGTTGTTGTTGTTGTTTATTTGACGTTGTTGTTGTTGTTGTTTATTTGATGTAGTTGTTGTTGTCGACGTTGTTGTTGTTGTTGTTGTTTATTTGACATTGTTGTTGTTGTTGATGTTGTTGTTGTTGTTTATTTGACGTTGTTGTTGTTGTTTATTTGACGTTGTTGTTGTTGTTTATTTGACGTTGTTGTTGTTATTGTTTATTTAGCGTTGTTGTTGTTGTTTATTTGACGTAGTTGTTGTTGTTGATGTTATTGTTGTTATTGTTTATTTGACGTTTTTGTTGTTGTTGATGTTGTTGTTGTTTTTGTTGTTGTTTATTTGACGTTGTTGTTGTTGTTGTTTATTTGACGTTGTTGTTGTTGTTGACGTTGTTGTTATTCTTGTTTATTTGACGTTTTTGTTGTTGTTGACATAGTTGTTGTTGTTGTTTATTTGACGTTGTTGTTGTTGTTGTTGAGGTTGTTGTTGTTGTTGTTTATTTGACGTTGTTGTTGTTGTTTATTTGACGTTGTTGTTGTTGTTGACGTTGTATTTGTTGTTGTTTATTTGACGTTGTTGTTATTGTTGACGTTGCTGTTGTTGTTGTTTATTTGACGTTGTTGTTGTTGTTTATTTGACGTTGTTGTTGTTGTTGTTTATTTGACGTTGTTGTTGTTGTTTATTTGACGTTGTTGTTGTTGTTGTTGTTGTTTACTTGACGTTGTTGTTGTTGTTGTTTATTTGACGTTGTTGTTGTTGTTGACATAGTTGTTGTCTTTGTTTATTTGACATTGTTGTTGTTGTTGTTTATTTGACATTGTTGTTGTTGACGGTGTTGTTGTTGTTGTTTATTTGACATTGTTGTTGTTGTTGACGTTGTTGTTGTTGTTGTTTATTTGACATTGTTGTTGTTGTTGTTTATTTGACGTTGTTGTTGTTGTTGTTGTTTACTTGATGTTGTTGTTGTTGTTGTTTATTTGACGTTGTTGTTGTTGTTGTTGACATTGTTGTTGTTGTTGTTTATTTGACGTTGTTGTTATTGTTGTTGTTTATTTGACATTGTTGTTGTTGTTGACGGTGTTGTTGTCGTTGTTGTTTATTTGACATTGTTGTTGTTGTTGACGTTGTTGTTGTTGTTTATTTGACGTTGTTGTTGTTGTTGTTGTTGTTTATTTGACGTTGTTGTTGTTTATTTGGCGTTGTTATTGTTGTTTATTTGACGTTGTTGTTGTTGACGTTGTTGTTGTTATTGTTTATTTGACGTTGTTGTTGTTTATTTGCCGTAGTTATTGTTGTTGACGTTGTTGTTGTTGTTAGTTATTTGATGTTTTTGTTGATGTTGTTGTTTTTGTTGTTGTTTATTTGACGTTGTTGTTGTTGTTAATTGACGTTGTTGTTGTTGTTGTTGTTTATTTGACGTCGTTGTTGTTGTTGTTATTGGTTTTGTTGTTTATTTGACGTTGTTGTTGTTGTTTATTTGACGTTGTTGTTGTTGTTGTTGTTTATTTGACGTTGTTGTTGTTGTTGACGTTGTTGTTGTTGTTGTTGTTTATTTGACGTTTTTGTTGTTGTTGATGTTGTTGTTGTTGTTGTTGTTGTTTATTTGACGTTGTTGTTATTTATTTGACGGTGTTGTTGTTGTTGTTGTTTATTTGACGTTGTTATTGTTGTTGTTGTTTTTTTGACGTTGTTGTTGTTGTTGACGTTGTTGTTGTTGTAGTTTATTTGATGTTGTTGTTGTTGACATGGTTGTTGTGGTTTATTTCACGTTGTTGTTGTTGACGTTGTTGTTTATTTGATGTTGTTGTTGTTTATTTGACGTTGTTGTTGTTGTTATTGATGTTGTTGTTGTTGTTGTTGTTTATTTGACGTTGTTGTTATTGTTTATTTGACATTGTTGTTGTTGTTGACGGTGTTGTTGTTGTTGTTGTTGTTTATTTGACGTTGTTGTTGTTTATTTGACGGTGTTGTTGTTGTTGTTGTTTTTTTGACGTTGTTGTTGTTGTTGTTGTTTATTTGACGTTGTTGTTGTTGTTGACGTTGTTGTTATTCTTGTTTATTTGACGTTTTTGTTGTTGTTGACATAGTTGTTGTTGTTGTTGTTGTTGTTTATTTGACGTTGTTGTTGTTGTTGTTGTGGTTGAGGTTGTGGTTGTTGTTGTTGTTTATTTGACGTTGTTGTTTATTTGACGTTGTTGTTGTTGTTGACGTTGTTGTTGTTGTTGTTGTTGTTTATTTGACGTTGTTGTTATTGTTGACGTTGCTGTTGTTGTTGTTTATTTGACGTTGTTGTCGTTGTTGTTTATTTGACGTTGTTGTTGTTGTTGTTTATTTGACGTTGTTATTGTTGTTGTTGTTGTTATTTCCTTGAGGTTGTTGTTGTTGTTTATTTGACGTTGTTGTTGTTGTTGTTGTTGACATAGTTGTTGTTGTTGTTTATTTAACGTTGTTGTTGTTGTTGTTTATTTAACATTGTTGTTGTTGTTGTTTATTTGACATTGTTGTTGTTGTTGTTTATTTGACGTTGTTGTTGTTGTTGTTGTATTTTACTTGACGTTGTTGTTGTTGTTTATTTGATGTTGTTGTTGTTGTTGTTGACATAGTTGTTGTTGTTGTTTATTTGACGTTGTTGTTGTTGTTGTTTATTGGACATTGTTGTTGTTGTTGACGGTGTTGTTGTCGTTGTTGTTTATTTGACATTGTTGTTGTTGTTGTTGACGTTGTTGTTGTTGTTGTTTATTTGACGTTGTTGTTGTTGTTGTTGTTGTTTATTTGACGTTGTTGTTTATTTGACGTTGTTGTTGTTGTTTATTTGACGTTGTTGTTGTTATTGTTTATTTGACATTGTTGTTGTTGTTTATTTGACGTAGTTGTTGTTGTTGACGTTGTTGTTGTTGTTGTTGTTGTTGTTTATTTAACGTTTTTGTTGTTGTTGATGTTGTTGTTGTTTTTGTTGTTGTTTATTTGACGTTGTTGTTGTTGTTTAATTGACGTTGTTGTTGTTGTTGTTTATTTGACGTTGTTGTTGTTGTTGTTGTTATTGTTGTTGTTGTTGTTTATTTGACATTGTTGTTGTTGTTGTTTATTTTACGTTGTTGTTGTTGTTTATTTGACGTTGTTGTTGTTGTTGACGTTGTTGTTGTTGTTGTTTATTTGACGTTGTTGTTGTTGTTGTTTATTTGACATTGTTGTTGTTGTTGACGTTGTTGTTGTTGTTTATTTGACATTGTTGTTGTTGTTGTTGACGTTGTATTTGTTGTTGTTTATTTGACATTGTTGTTGTTGTTGTTGACGTTGTATTTGTTGTTGTTTATTTACTTTGTTGTTTATTTGACGTTGTTGTTGTTGTTTATTTGACATTGTTGTTGTTATTGTTTATTTGACGTTGTTGTTGTTGTTTACTTGATGTTGTTGTTGTTGTTGACGTTGTTGTTGTTGTTTATTTAACGTTGTTGTTGTTGTAGACGTTGTTTTTGTTGTTGTTTATTTAAAGTTGTTGTTGTTGTTTATTTGACGTTGTTGTTGTTGTTGTTTATTTGATGTAGTTATTGTTGTCGACGTTGTTGTTGTTGTTGTTTATTTGACATTGTTGTAATTATTGATGTTGTTGTTGTTGTTTATTTGACGTTGTTGTTGTTGTTTATTTGACGTTGTTGTTGTTGTTGACGGTGTTGTTGTCGTTGTTGTTTATTTGACATTGTTGTTGTTGTTGTTGACGTTGTTGTTGTTGTTGTTGTTTATTTGACGTTGTTGTTGTTGTTGTTGTTTATTTGACGTTGTTGTTTATTTGACGTTGTTGTTGTTGTTTATTTGACGTTGTTGTTTTTGACGTTGTTGTTGTTATTGTTTATTTGACGTTGTTGTTGTTGTTTATTTGACGTAGTTGTTGTTGTTGACGTTGTTGTTGTTGTTGTTGTTTATTTAACGTTTTTGTTGTTGTTGATGTTGTTGTTGTTTTTGTTGTTGTTTATTTGACGTTGTTATTGTAGTTTAATTGACATTGTTGTTGTTGTTGTTGTTGTAGTTGTTTATTTGACGTTGTTGTTGTTGTTGTTATTGTTGTTGTTGTTTATTTGACATTGTTGTTGTTGTTGTTGTTTATTTTACGTTGTTGTTGTTGTTGTTGTTTATTTGACGTTGTTGTTGTTGTTGACGTTGTTGTTGTTGTTGTTTATTTGACGTTGTTGTTGTTGTTGTTTATTTGACATTGTTGTTGTTGTTGACGTTGTTGTTGTTTTTAATTTGACATTGTTGTTGTTGTTGTTGACGTTGTTGTTGTTTATTTGACTTTGTTGTTTATTTGACGTTGTTGTTGTTGTTTATTTGACATTGTTGTTGTTGTTATTGTTTATTTGACGTTGTTGTTGTTGTTTACTTGACGTTGTTGTTGTTGTTGTTTATTTAACGTTGTTGTTGTTGTTGACGTTGTTTTTGTTGTTGTTTATTTAAAGTTGTTGTTGTTGTTGTTTATTTGACGTTGTTGTTGTTGTTGACGTTGTTGTTATTCTTGTTTATTTGACGTTTTTGTTGTTGTTGACATAGTTGTTTTTGTTGTTGTTGTTTATTTGACGTTGTTGTTGTTGTTGTTGTTGAGGTTGTTGTTGTTGTTGTTGTTGTTTATTTGACGTTGTTGTTATTGTTTATTTGACGTTGTTGTTGTTGTTGACGTTGTATTTGTTGTTGTTTATTTGACGTTGTTGTTATTATTTATTTGACATTGTTGTTGTTGTTGACGTTGTATTTGTTGTTGTTTATTTGACGTTGTTGTTATTGTTGACGTTGCTGTTGTTGTTGTTTATTTGACGTTGTTGTTGTTGTTGTTTATTTGACGTTGTTGTTGTTGTTTACTTGACGTTGTTGTTGTTGTTGTTTATTTGACGTTGTTGTTGTTGTTGACATAGTTGTTGTCTTTGTTTATTTGACGTTGTTGTTGTTGATGTTTATTTAACATTGTTGTTGTTGTTGACGGTGTTGTTGTTGTTGTTTATTTGACATTGTTGTTATTGTTGACGGTGTTGTTGTTGTTGTTTATTTGACATTGTTGTTGTTGTTGTTGTTTATTTGACGTTGTTGTTGTTGTTGTTTACTTGACGTTGTTGTTGTTGTTGTTTATTTGACGTTGTTGTTGTTGATGTTGACATAGTAGTTGTTGTTGTTTAAATGACGTTGTTGTTATTGTTGTTGTTTATTTGACATTGTTGTTGTTGTTGACGGTGTTGTTGTCGTTGTTGTTTATTTGACATTGTTGTTGTTGTTGACGTTGTTGTTGTTGTTTATTTGACGTTGTTGTTGTTGTTTATTTGACGTTGTTGTTGTTTATTTGGCGTTGTTATTGTTGTTTATTTGACGTTGTTGTTGTTGACATTGTTGTTGTTATTGTTAATTTGACGGTGTTGTTGTTTATTTGACGTAGTTATTGTTGTTGTTGTTTATTTGACGTTTTTGTTGTTGTTGATGTTGTTGTTGTTTTTGTTGTTGTTTATTTAACGTTGTTGTTGTTGTTTAATTGACGTTGTTGTTGTTGTTGTTTATTTGACGTTGTTGTTGTTGTTGTTGTTATTGGTTTTGTTGTTTATTTGACGTTGTTGTTGTTGTTGTTTATTTGACGTTGTTGTTGTTGTTTATTTGACGTTGTTGTTGTTGTTGACGTTGTTGTTGTTGTTTATTTGACGTTGTTGTTGTTGTTTATTTGACGTTGTTGTTGTTGTTGACGTTGTTGTTGTTGTTGTTTATTTGACATTTTTGTTGTTGTTGATGTTGTTGTTGTTGTTATTTATTTGACGGTGTTGTTGTTATTGTTGTTGTTGTTTATTTGACATTGTTATTATTGTTGTTGTTTATTTGACGTTGTTGTTGTTGTTGACGTTGTTGTTGTTGTTGTTTATTTGATGTTGTTGTTGTTGACATGGTTGTTGTGGTTTATTTCACGTTGTTGTTGTTGACGTTGTTGTTTATTTGACGTTGTTGTTGTTGTTGTTGTTTATTTGACGTTAATGTTGTTGTTATTTATTTGACGTTGTTGTTATTGTTTATTTGACATTGTTGTTGTTGTTGACGGTGTTGTTGTTGTTGTTGTTGTTTATTTGACGGTGTTGTTGTTGTTTATTTGACGGTGTTGTTGTTGTTGTTGTTTATTTGACGTTGTTGTTGTTGTTGTTTATTTGACGTTGTTGTTGTTGTTGACGTTGTTGTTATTCTTGTTTATTTGACATTTTTGTTGTTGTTGACATAGTTGTTGTTGTTGTTGTTGTTTATTTGATGTTGTTGTTGTTGAGGTTGTTGTTGTTGTTGTTGTTTATTTGACGTTGTTGTTGTTGTTTATTTGACGTTGTTGTTGTTGTTGTTGACGTTGTTGTTGTTTATTTGGCGTTGTTGTTATTGTTGACGTTGCTGTTGTTGTTGTTTATTTGACGTTGTTGTCGTTGTTGTTTATTTGACGTTGTTGTTGTTGTTGTTGTTGTTGTTGTTGTTGTTTATTTGACGTTGTTGTTGTTGTTGTTGACTTAGTTGTTGTTGTTGTTTATTTAACGTTGTTGTTGTTGTTGTTTATTTAACATTGTTGTTGTTGTTGACGGTGTTGTTGTTGTTGTTGTTTATTTGACATTGTTGTTGTTGTTGTTTATTTGACGTTGTTGTTGTTGTTGTTGACATAGTTGTTGTTGTTATTGTTTATTTGACGTTGTTGTTGTTGCTGTTTATTTGACATTGTTGTTGTTGTTGACGGTGTTGTTATTGTTGTTGTTTATTTGACATTGTTGTTGTTTTTGACGTTGTTGTTGTTGTTTATTTGACGTTG
The DNA here is from genome assembly GCA_948472305.1 of Vicia faba. Classification (NCBI taxonomy): domain Eukaryota; kingdom Viridiplantae; phylum Streptophyta; class Magnoliopsida; order Fabales; family Fabaceae; genus Vicia; species Vicia faba. The sequence goes on along the minus strand of OX451739.1, from coordinate 385,379,693 downwards.
TTGTTGTTGTTGTTTACTTGACGTTGTTGTTGTTATTGACGTTGTTGTTGTTGTTTATTTGACGTTGTTGTTGTTGTTGTTTATTTGACGTTGTTGTTGTTGTTGTTGTTGACATTGTTGTTGTTGTTGTTTATTTGACGTTGTTGTTGTTGTTGTTGTTTATTTGACGTAGTTGTTGTTGTTGACCGTGTTGTTGTTGTTGTTGTTGTTGTTTATTTGACATTGTTGTTGTTGTTGTTGACGTTGTTGTTGTTGTTTATTTGACGTTGTTGTTGTTTATTTGACGTTGTTGTTATGGTTTATTTGACGTTGTTGTTGTTGTTATTGTATATTTGACGTTGTTGTTGTTGTTTATTTGACGTAGTTGTTGTTGTTGTTGTTGTTTTCGTTGTGTTTATTTGACGTTGTTGTTGTTGTTTAATTGACGTTGTTGTTGTTGTTATTGTTGTTTATTTGACGTTGTTGTTTTTGTTGTTATTGTTGTTGTTGTTGTTGTTCATTTGACGTTGTTGTTGTTTTTTATTTGAAGTTGTTGTTGTTGTTGTTTACTTGACGTTTTTGTTGTTGTTGATGTTGTTGTTGTTTTTGTTGTTATTTATTTGACGTTGTTGTTGTTGTTGTTGTTGTTTATTTGACGTTGTTGTTGTTATTTATTTGACATTGTTGTTGTTGTTATTGTTTATTTGACGTTGTTGTTGTTGTTGTTGTTGTGGACTTTGTTGTTGTTGTTGTTGTTGTTTATTTGACGTTGTTGTTGTTGTTGTTGACGTTGTTGTTGTTGTTTATTTGACGTTGTTGTTGTTGTTGTTTACTTGACGTTGTTGTTGTTGTTGTTGTTGTTTACTTGACGTTGTTGTTGTTATTGACGTTGTTGTTGTTGTTGACATAGTTGTTGTTGTTGTTTATTTGACGTTGTTGTTGTTGTTGTTTATTTGACATTGTTGTTGTTGTTGACGGTGTTATTGTTGTTGTTGTTTATTTGACATTGTTGTTGTTGTTGTTGTTAATTTGACGTTGTTGTTGTTGTTTATTTGACGTTGTTGTTGTTGTTTACTTGACGTTGTTGTTGTTATTGACGTTGTTGTTGTTATTGACGTTGTTGTTGTTATTGACGTTGTTGTTGTTGTTTTTTATTTGACGTTGTTGTTGTTGTTTATTTGACGTTGTTGTTGTTGTTGACATAGTTGTTGTTGTTGTTTATTTGACGTTGTTGTTGTTGTTGTTTATTTGATGTAGTTGTTGTTGTCGACGTTGTTGTTGTTGTTGTTGTTTATTTGACATTGTTGTTGTTGTTGATGTTGTTGTTGTTGTTTATTTGACGTTGTTGTTGTTGTTTATTTGACGTTGTTGTTGTTGTTTATTTGACGTTGTTGTTGTTATTGTTTATTTAGCGTTGTTGTTGTTGTTTATTTGACGTAGTTGTTGTTGTTGATGTTATTGTTGTTATTGTTTATTTGACGTTTTTGTTGTTGTTGATGTTGTTGTTGTTTTTGTTGTTGTTTATTTGACGTTGTTGTTGTTGTTGTTTATTTGACGTTGTTGTTGTTGTTGACGTTGTTGTTATTCTTGTTTATTTGACGTTTTTGTTGTTGTTGACATAGTTGTTGTTGTTGTTTATTTGACGTTGTTGTTGTTGTTGTTGAGGTTGTTGTTGTTGTTGTTTATTTGACGTTGTTGTTGTTGTTTATTTGACGTTGTTGTTGTTGTTGACGTTGTATTTGTTGTTGTTTATTTGACGTTGTTGTTATTGTTGACGTTGCTGTTGTTGTTGTTTATTTGACGTTGTTGTTGTTGTTTATTTGACGTTGTTGTTGTTGTTGTTTATTTGACGTTGTTGTTGTTGTTGTTTATTTGACGTTGTTGTTGTTGTTGTTGTTGTTTACTTGACGTTGTTGTTGTTGTTGTTTATTTGACGTCGTTGTTGTTGTTGACATAGTTGTTGTCTTTGTTTATTTGACATTGTTGTTGTTGTTGTTTATTTGACATTGTTGTTGTTGACGGTGTTGTTGTTGTTGTTTATTTGACATTGTTGTTGTTGTTGACGTTGTTGTTGTTGTTGTTTATTTGACATTGTTGTTGTTGTTGTTTATTTGACGTTGTTGTTGTTGTTGTTGTTTACTTGATGTTGTTGTTGTTGTTGTTTATTTGACGTTGTTGTTGTTGTTGTTGACATTGTTGTTGTTGTTGTTTATTTGACGTTGTTGTTATTGTTGTTGTTTATTTGACATTGTTGTTGTTGTTGACGGTGTTGTTGTCGTTGTTGTTTATTTGACATTGTTGTTGTTGTTGACGTTGTTGTTGTTGTTTATTTGACGTTGTTGTTGTTGTTGTTGTTGTTTATTTGACGTTGTTGTTGTTTATTTGGCGTTGTTATTGTTGTTTATTTGACGTTGTTGTTGTTGACGTTGTTGTTGTTATTGTTTATTTGACGTTGTTGTTGTTTATTTGCCGTAGTTATTGTTGTTGACGTTGTTGTTGTTGTTAGTTATTTGATGTTTTTGTTGATGTTGTTGTTTTTGTTGTTGTTTATTTGACGTTGTTGTTGTTGTTAATTGACGTTGTTGTTGTTGTTGTTGTTTATTTGACGTCGTTGTTGTTGTTGTTATTGGTTTTGTTGTTTATTTGACGTTGTTGTTGTTGTTTATTTGACGTTGTTGTTGTTGTTGTTGTTTATTTGACGTTGTTGTTGTTGTTGACGTTGTTGTTGTTGTTGTTGTTTATTTGACGTTTTTGTTGTTGTTGATGTTGTTGTTGTTGTTGTTGTTGTTTATTTGACGTTGTTGTTATTTATTTGACGGTGTTGTTGTTGTTGTTGTTTATTTGACGTTGTTGTTGTTGTTGTTGTTTATTTGACGTTAATGTTGTTGTTATTTATTTGACGTTGTTGTTATTGTTTATTTGACATTGTTGTTGTTGTTGACGGTGTTGTTGTTGTTGTTGTTGTTTATTTGACGGTGTTGTTGTTGTTTATTTGACGGTGTTGTTGTTGTTGTTGTTTATTTGACGTTGTTGTTGTTGTTGTTTATTTGACGTTGTTGTTGTTGTTGACGTTGTTGTTATTCTTGTTTATTTGACATTTTTGTTGTTGTTGACATAGTTGTTGTTGTTGTTGTTGTTTATTTGATGTTGTTGTTGTTGAGGTTGTTGTTGTTGTTGTTGTTTATTTGACGTTGTTGTTGTTGTTTATTTGACGTTGTTGTTGTTGTTGTTGACGTTGTTGTTGTTTATTTGGCGTTGTTGTTATTGTTGACGTTGCTGTTGTTGTTGTTTATTTGACGTTGTTGTCGTTGTTGTTTATTTGACGTTGTTGTTGTTGTTGTTGTTGTTGTTTATTTGACGTTGTTGTTGTTGTTGTTGACTTAGTTGTTGTTGTTGTTTATTTAACGTTGTTGTTGTTGTTGTTTATTTAACATTGTTGTTGTTGTTGACGGTGTTGTTGTTGTTGTTGTTTATTTGACATTGTTGTTGTTGTTGTTTATTTGACGTTGTTGTTGTTGTTGTTGACATAGTTGTTGTTGTTATTGTTTATTTGACGTTGTTGTTGTTGCTGTTTATTTGACATTGTTGTTGTTGTTGACGGTGTTGTTATTGTTGTTGTTTATTTGACATTGTTGTTGTTTTTGACGTTGTTGTTGTTGTTTATTTGACGTTGTTGTTGTTGTTGTTTACTTGACGTTGTTGTTGTTATTGACGTTGTTGTTGTTGTTTATTTGACGTTGTTGTTGTTGTTGTTTATTTGACGTTGTTGTTGTTGTTGTTGTTGACATTGTTGTTGTTGTTGTTTATTTGACGTTGTTGTTGTTGTTGTTGTTTATTTGACGTAGTTGTTGTTGTTGACGGTGTTGTTGTTGTTGTTGTTGTTGTTTATTTGACATTGTTGTTGTTGTTGTTGACGTTGTTGTTGTTGTTTATTTGACGTTGTTGTTGTTTATTTGACGTTGTTGTTATGGTTTATTTGACGTTGTTGTTGTTGTTATTGTATATTTGACGTTGTTGTTGTTGTTTATTTGACGTAGTTGTTGTTGTTGTTGTTGTTTTCGTTGTGTTTATTTGACGTTGTTGTTGTTGTTTAATTGACGTTGTTGTTGTTGTTATTGTTGTTTATTTGACGTTGTTGTTTTTGTTGTTATTGTTGTTGTTGTTGTTGTTCATTTGACGTTGTTGTTGTTTTTTATTTGAAGTTGTTGTTGTTGTTGTTTACTTGACGTTTTTGTTGTTGTTGATGTTGTTGTTGTTTTTGTTGTTATTTATTTGACGTTGTTGTTGTTGTTGTTGTTGTTTATTTGACGTTGTTGTTGTTATTTATTTGACATTGTTGTTGTTGTTATTGTTTATTTGACGTTGTTGTTGTTGTTGTTGTTGTGGACTTTGTTGTTGTTGTTGTTGTTGTTTATTTGACGTTGTTGTTGTTGTTGTTGACGTTGTTGTTGTTGTTTATTTGACGTTGTTGTTGTTGTTGTTTACTTGACGTTGTTGTTGTTGTTGTTGTTGTTTACTTGACGTTGTTGTTGTTATTGACGTTGTTGTTGTTGTTGACATAGTTGTTGTTGTTGTTTATTTGACGTTGTTGTTGTTGTTGTTTATTTGACATTGTTGTTGTTGTTGACGGTGTTATTGTTGTTGTTGTTTATTTGACATTGTTGTTGTTGTTGTTGTTAATTTGACGTTGTTGTTGTTGTTTATTTGACGTTGTTGTTGTTGTTTACTTGACGTTGTTGTTGTTATTGACGTTGTTGTTGTTATTGACGTTGTTGTTGTTATTGACGTTGTTGTTGTTGTTTTTTATTTGACGTTGTTGTTGTTGTTGTTTATTTGACGTTGTTGTTGTTGTTGACATAGTTGTTGTTGTTGTTTATTTGACGTTGTTGTTGTTGTTGTTTATTTGATGTAGTTGTTGTTGTCGACGTTGTTGTTGTTGTTGTTGTTTATTTGACATTGTTGTTGTTGTTGATGTTGTTGTTGTTGTTTATTTGACGTTGTTGTTGTTGTTTATTTGACGTTGTTGTTGTTGTTTATTTGACGTTGTTGTTGTTATTGTTTATTTAGCGTTGTTGTTGTTGTTTATTTGACGTAGTTGTTGTTGTTGATGTTATTGTTGTTATTGTTTATTTGACGTTTTTGTTGTTGTTGATGTTGTTGTTGTTTTTGTTGTTGTTTATTTGACGTTGTTGTTGTTGTTGTTTATTTGACGTTGTTGTTGTTGTTGACGTTGTTGTTATTCTTGTTTATTTGACGTTTTTGTTGTTGTTGACATAGTTGTTGTTGTTGTTTATTTGACGTTGTTGTTGTTGTTGTTGAGGTTGTTGTTGTTGTTGTTTATTTGACGTTGTTGTTGTTGTTTATTTGACGTTGTTGTTGTTGTTGACGTTGTATTTGTTGTTGTTTATTTGACGTTGTTGTTATTGTTGACGTTGCTGTTGTTGTTGTTTATTTGACGTTGTTGTTGTTGTTTATTTGACGTTGTTGTTGTTGTTGTTTATTTGACGTTGTTGTTGTTGTTGTTTATTTGACGTTGTTGTTGTTGTTGTTGTTGTTTACTTGACGTTGTTGTTGTTGTTGTTTATTTGACGTCGTTGTTGTTGTTGACATAGTTGTTGTCTTTGTTTATTTGACATTGTTGTTGTTGTTGTTTATTTGACATTGTTGTTGTTGACGGTGTTGTTGTTGTTGTTTATTTGACATTGTTGTTGTTGTTGACGTTGTTGTTGTTGTTGTTTATTTGACATTGTTGTTGTTGTTGTTTATTTGACGTTGTTGTTGTTGTTGTTGTTTACTTGATGTTGTTGTTGTTGTTGTTTATTTGACGTTGTTGTTGTTGTTGTTGACATTGTTGTTGTTGTTGTTTATTTGACGTTGTTGTTATTGTTGTTGTTTATTTGACATTGTTGTTGTTGTTGACGGTGTTGTTGTCGTTGTTGTTTATTTGACATTGTTGTTGTTGTTGACGTTGTTGTTGTTGTTTATTTGACGTTGTTGTTGTTGTTGTTGTTTATTTGACGTTGTTGTTGTTTATTTGGCGTTGTTATTGTTGTTTATTTGACGTTGTTGTTGTTGACGTTGTTGTTGTTATTGTTTATTTGACGTTGTTGTTGTTTATTTGCCGTAGTTATTGTTGTTGACGTTGTTGTTGTTGTTAGTTATTTGATGTTTTTGTTGATGTTGTTGTTTTTGTTGTTGTTTATTTGACGTTGTTGTTGTTGTTAATTGACGTTGTTGTTGTTGTTGTTGTTTATTTGACGTCGTTGTTGTTGTTGTTATTGGTTTTGTTGTTTATTTGACGTTGTTGTTGTTGTTTATTTGACGTTGTTGTTGTTGTTGTTGTTTATTTGACGTTGTTGTTGTTGTTGACGTTGTTGTTGTTGTTGTTGTTTATTTGACGTTTTTGTTGTTGTTGATGTTGTTGTTGTTGTTGTTGTTGTTTATTTGACGTTGTTGTTATTTATTTGACGGTGTTGTTGTTGTTGTTGTTTATTTGACGTTGTTGTTGTTGTTGTTGTTTATTTGACGTTAATGTTGTTGTTATTTATTTGACGTTGTTGTTATTGTTTATTTGACATTGTTGTTGTTGTTGACGGTGTTGTTGTTGTTGTTGTTGTTTATTTGACGGTGTTGTTGTTGTTTATTTGACGGTGTTGTTGTTGTTGTTGTTTATTTGACGTTGTTGTTGTTGTTGTTTATTTGACGTTGTTGTTGTTGTTGACGTTGTTGTTATTCTTGTTTATTTGACATTTTTGTTGTTGTTGACATAGTTGTTGTTGTTGTTGTTGTTTATTTGATGTTGTTGTTGTTGAGGTTGTTGTTGTTGTTGTTGTTTATTTGACGTTGTTGTTGTTGTTTATTTGACGTTGTTGTTGTTGTTGTTGACGTTGTTGTTGTTTATTTGGCGTTGTTGTTATTGTTGACGTTGCTGTTGTTGTTGTTTATTTGACGTTGTTGTCGTTGTTGTTTATTTGACGTTGTTGTTGTTGTTGTTGTTGTTGTTTATTTGACGTTGTTGTTGTTGTTGTTGACTTAGTTGTTGTTGTTGTTTATTTAACGTTGTTGTTGTTGTTGTTTATTTAACATTGTTGTTGTTGTTGACGGTGTTGTTGTTGTTGTTGTTTATTTGACATTGTTGTTGTTGTTGTTTATTTGACGTTGTTGTTGTTGTTGTTGACATAGTTGTTGTTGTTATTGTTTATTTGACGTTGTTGTTGTTGCTGTTTATTTGACATTGTTGTTGTTGTTGACGGTGTTGTTATTGTTGTTGTTTATTTGACATTGTTGTTGTTTTTGACGTTGTTGTTGTTGTTTATTTGACGTTGTTGTTGTTGTTGTTTACTTGACGTTGTTGTTGTTATTGACGTTGTTGTTGTTGTTTATTTGACGTTGTTGTTGTTGTTGTTTATTTGACGTTGTTGTTGTTGTTGTTGTTGACATTGTTGTTGTTGTTGTTTATTTGACGTTGTTGTTGTTGTTGTTGTTTATTTGACGTAGTTGTTGTTGTTGACGGTGTTGTTGTTGTTGTTGTTGTTGTTTATTTGACATTGTTGTTGTTGTTGTTGACGTTGTTGTTGTTGTTTATTTGACGTTGTTGTTGTTTATTTGACGTTGTTGTTATGGTTTATTTGACGTTGTTGTTGTTGTTATTGTATATTTGACGTTGTTGTTGTTGTTTATTTGACGTAGTTGTTGTTGTTGTTGTTGTTTTCGTTGTGTTTATTTGACGTTGTTGTTGTTGTTTAATTGACGTTGTTGTTGTTGTTATTGTTGTTTATTTGACGTTGTTGTTTTTGTTGTTATTGTTGTTGTTGTTGTTGTTCATTTGACGTTGTTGTTGTTTTTTATTTGAAGTTGTTGTTGTTGTTGTTTACTTGACGTTTTTGTTGTTGTTGATGTTGTTGTTGTTTTTGTTGTTATTTATTTGACGTTGTTGTTGTTGTTGTTGTTGTTTATTTGACGTTGTTGTTGTTATTTATTTGACATTGTTGTTGTTGTTATTGTTTATTTGACGTTGTTGTTGTTGTTGTTGTTGTGGACTTTGTTGTTGTTGTTGTTGTTGTTTATTTGACGTTGTTGTTGTTGTTGTTGACGTTGTTGTTGTTGTTTATTTGACGTTGTTGTTGTTGTTGTTTACTTGACGTTGTTGTTGTTGTTGTTGTTGTTTACTTGACGTTGTTGTTGTTATTGACGTTGTTGTTGTTGTTGACATAGTTGTTGTTGTTGTTTATTTGACGTTGTTGTTGTTGTTGTTTATTTGACATTGTTGTTGTTGTTGACGGTGTTATTGTTGTTGTTGTTTATTTGACATTGTTGTTGTTGTTGTTGTTAATTTGACGTTGTTGTTGTTGTTTATTTGACGTTGTTGTTGTTGTTTACTTGACGTTGTTGTTGTTATTGACGTTGTTGTTGTTATTGACGTTGTTGTTGTTATTGACGTTGTTGTTGTTGTTTTTTATTTGACGTTGTTGTTGTTGTTGTTTATTTGACGTTGTTGTTGTTGTTGACATAGTTGTTGTTGTTGTTTATTTGACGTTGTTGTTGTTGTTGTTTATTTGATGTAGTTGTTGTTGTCGACGTTGTTGTTGTTGTTGTTGTTTATTTGACATTGTTGTTGTTGTTGATGTTGTTGTTGTTGTTTATTTGACGTTGTTGTTGTTGTTTATTTGACGTTGTTGTTGTTGTTTATTTGACGTTGTTGTTGTTATTGTTTATTTAGCGTTGTTGTTGTTGTTTATTTGACGTAGTTGTTGTTGTTGATGTTATTGTTGTTATTGTTTATTTGACGTTTTTGTTGTTGTTGATGTTGTTGTTGTTTTTGTTGTTGTTTATTTGACGTTGTTGTTGTTGTTGTTTATTTGACGTTGTTGTTGTTGTTGACGTTGTTGTTATTCTTGTTTATTTGACGTTTTTGTTGTTGTTGACATAGTTGTTGTTGTTGTTTATTTGACGTTGTTGTTGTTGTTGTTGAGGTTGTTGTTGTTGTTGTTTATTTGACGTTGTTGTTGTTGTTTATTTGACGTTGTTGTTGTTGTTGACGTTGTATTTGTTGTTGTTTATTTGACGTTGTTGTTATTGTTGACGTTGCTGTTGTTGTTGTTTATTTGACGTTGTTGTTGTTGTTTATTTGACGTTGTTGTTGTTGTTGTTTATTTGACGTTGTTGTTGTTGTTGTTTATTTGACGTTGTTGTTGTTGTTGTTGTTGTTTACTTGACGTTGTTGTTGTTGTTGTTTATTTGACGTTGTTGTTGTTGTTGACATAGTTGTTGTCTTTGTTTATTTGACATTGTTGTTGTTGTTGTTTATTTGACATTGTTGTTGTTGACGGTGTTGTTGTTGTTGTTTATTTGACATTGTTGTTGTTGTTGACGTTGTTGTTGTTGTTGTTTATTTGACATTGTTGTTGTTGTTGTTTATTTGACGTTGTTGTTGTTGTTGTTGTTTACTTGATGTTGTTGTTGTTGTTGTTTATTTGACGTTGTTGTTGTTGTTGTTGACATTGTTGTTGTTGTTGTTTATTTGACGTTGTTGTTATTGTTGTTGTTTATTTGACATTGTTGTTGTTGTTGACGGTGTTGTTGTCGTTGTTGTTTATTTGACATTGTTGTTGTTGTTGACGTTGTTGTTGTTGTTTATTTGACGTTGTTGTTGTTGTTGTTGTTGTTTATTTGACGTTGTTGTTGTTTATTTGGCGTTGTTATTGTTGTTTATTTGACGTTGTTGTTGTTGACGTTGTTGTTGTTATTGTTTATTTGACGTTGTTGTTGTTTATTTGCCGTAGTTATTGTTGTTGACGTTGTTGTTGTTGTTAGTTATTTGATGTTTTTGTTGATGTTGTTGTTTTTGTTGTTGTTTATTTGACGTTGTTGTTGTTGTTAATTGACGTTGTTGTTGTTGTTGTTATTTATTTGACGTCGTTGTTGTTGTTGTTATTGGTTTTGTTGTTTATTTGACGTTGTTGTTGTTGTTTATTTGACGTTGTTGTTGTTGTTGTTGTTTATTTGACGTTGTTGTTGTTGTTGACGTTGTTGTTGTTGTTGTTGTTTATTTGACGTTTTTGTTGTTGTTGATGTTGTTGTTGTTGTTGTTGTTGTTGTTTATTTGACGTTGTTGTTATTTATTTGACGGTGTTGTTGTTGTTGTTTATTTGACATTGTTGTTGTTGTTGACGTTGTTGTTGTTGTTGTTTATTTGACATTGTTGTTGTTGTTGTTTATTTGACGTTGTTGTTGTTGTTGTTGTTTACTTGATGTTGTTGTTGTTGTTGTTTATTTGACGTTGTTGTTGTTGTTGTTGACATTGTTGTTGTTGTTGTTTATTTGACGTTGTTGTTATTGTTGTTGTTTATTTGACATTGTTGTTGTTGTTGACGGTGTTGTTGTCGTTGTTGTTTATTTGACATTGTTGTTGTTGTTGACGTTGTTGTTGTTGTTTATTTGACGTTGTTGTTGTTGTTGTTGTTGTTTATTTGACGTTGTTGTTGTTTATTTGGCGTTGTTATTGTTGTTTATTTGACGTTGTTGTTGTTGACGTTGTTGTTGTTATTGTTTATTTGACGTTGTTGTTGTTTATTTGCCGTAGTTATTGTTGTTGACGTTGTTGTTGTTGTTAGTTATTTGATGTTTTTGTTGATGTTGTTGTTTTTGTTGTTGTTTATTTGACGTTGTTGTTGTTGTTAATTGACGTTGTTGTTGTTGTTGTTATTTATTTGACGTCGTTGTTGTTGTTGTTATTGGTTTTGTTGTTTATTTGACGTTGTTGTTGTTGTTTATTTGACGTTGTTGTTGTTGTTGTTGTTTATTTGACGTTGTTGTTGTTGTTGACGTTGTTGTTGTTGTTGTTGTTTATTTGACGTTTTTGTTGTTGTTGATGTTGTTGTTGTTGTTGTTGTTGTTGTTTATTTGACGTTGTTGTTATTTATTTGACGGTGTTGTTGTTGTTGTTGTTTATTTGACGTTGTTATTGTTGTTGTTGTTTTTTTGACGTTGTTGTTGTTGTTGACGTTGTTGTTGTTGTAGTTTATTTGATGTTGTTGTTGTTGACATGGTTGTTGTGGTTTATTTCACGTTGTTGTTGTTGACGTTGTTGTTTATTTGATGTTGTTGTTGTTTATTTGACGTTGTTGTTGTTGTTATTGATGTTGTTGTTGTTGTTGTTGTTTATTTGACGTTGTTGTTATTGTTTATTTGACATTGTTGTTGTTGTTGACGGTGTTGTTGTTGTTGTTGTTGTTGTTTATTTGACGTTGTTGTTGTTGTTTATTTGACGGTGTTGTTGTTGTTGTTGTTTTTTTGACGTTGTTGTTGTTGTTGTTGTTTATTTGACGTTGTTGTTGTTGTTGACGTTGTTGTTATTCTTGTTTATTTGACGTTTTTGTTGTTGTTGACATAGTTGTTGTTGTTGTTGTTGTTGTTTATTTGACGTTGTTGTTGTTGTTGTTGTTGTGGTTGAGGTTGTGGTTGTTGTTGTTGTTTATTTGACGTTGTTGTTTATTTGACGTTGTTGTTGTTGTTGACGTTGTTGTTGTTGTTGTTGTTGTTTATTTGACGTTGTTGTTATTGTTGACGTTGCTGTTGTTGTTGTTTATTTGACGTTGTTGTCGTTGTTGTTTATTTGACGTTGTTGTTGTTGTTGTTTATTTGACGTTGTTATTGTTGTTGTTGTTGTTATTTCCTTGAGGTTGTTGTTGTTGTTTATTTGACGTTGTTGTTGTTGTTGTTGTTGACATAGTTGTTGTTGTTGTTTATTTAACGTTGTTGTTGTTGTTGTTTATTTAACATTGTTGTTGTTGTTGTTTATTTGACATTGTTGTTGTTGTTGTTTATTTGACGTTGTTGTTGTTGTTGTTGTATTTTACTTGACGTTGTTGTTGTTGTTTATTTGATGTTGTTGTTGTTGTTGTTGACATAGTTGGTTTTGTTGTTTATTTGACGTTGTTGTTGTTGTTGTTTATTGGACATTGTTGTTGTTGTTGACGGTGTTGTTGTCGTTGTTGTTTATTTGACATTGTTGTTGTTGTTGTTGACGTTGTTGTTGTTGTTGTTTATTTGACGTTGTTGTTGTTGTTGTTGTTGTTTATTTGACGTTGTTGTTTATTTGACGTTGTTGTTGTTGTTTATTTGACGTTGTTGTTGTTATTGTTTATTTGACGTTGTTGTTGTTGTTTATTTGACGTAGTTGTTGTTGTTGACGTTGTTGTTGTTGTTGTTGTTGTTTATTTAACGTTTTTGTTGTTGTTGATGTTGTTGTTGTTTTTGTTGTTGTTTATTTGACGTTGTTGTTGTTGTTTAATTGACGTTGTTGTTGTTGTTGTTTATTTGACGTTGTTGTTGTTGTTGTTGTTATTGTTGTTGTTGTTGTTTATTTGACATTGTTGTTGTTGTTGTTTATTTTACTTTGTTGTTGTTGTTTATTTGACGTTGTTGTTGTTGTTGACGTTGTTGTTGTTGTTGTTTATTTGACGTTGTTGTTGTTGTTGTTTATTTGACATTGTTGTTGTTGTTGACGTTGTTGTTGTTGTTTATTTGACATTGTTGTTGTTGTTGTTGACGTTGTATTTGTTGTTGTTTATTTGACATTGTTGTTGTTGTTGTTGACGTTGTATTTGTTGTTGTTTATTTACTTTGTTGTTTATTTGACGTTGTTGTTGTTGTTTATTTGACATTGTTGTTGTTATTGTTTATTTGACGTTGTTGTTGTTGTTTACTTGATGTTGTTGTTGTTGTTGACGTTGTTGTTGTT
>OX451739.1:385356972-385361972 GCA_948472305.1 Vicia faba | reverse complement strand
ACGTTGTTGTTGTTGTTTATTTGACGTTGTTGTTGTTGTTGACGTTGTATTTGTTGTTGTTTATTTGACGTTGTTGTTATTGTTGACGTTGTTGTTGTTGTTGTTTATTTGACGTTGTTGTTGTTGTTGTTGTTTATTTGACGTTGTTGTTGTTGTTTATTTGACGTTGTTGTTGTTGTTGTTTACTTGACGTTGTTGTTGTTGTTGTTTATTTGACGTTGTTGTTGTTGTTGACACAGTTGTTGTCTTTGTTTATTTGACATTGTTGTTGTTGTTGTTGTTTATTTGACATTGTTGTTGTTGACGGTGTTGTTGTTGTTGTTTATTTGACATTGTTGTTGTTGTTGTTTATTTGACGTTGTTGTTGTTGTTGTTGTTGTTTACTTGACGTTGTTGTTGTTGTTTACTTGATGTTATTGTTGTTGTTGTTTATTTGACGTTGTTGTTGTTGTTGTTGACATAGTTGTTGTTGTTGTTGTTGTTTATTTGACGTTGTTGTTATTGTTGTTGTTTATTTGACATTGTTGTTGTTGTTGACGGTGTTGTTGTCATTGTTGTTTATTTGACATTGTTGTTGTTGTTGACGTTGTTGTTGACGTTGTTGTTGTTGTTTATTTGACGTTGTTGTTGTTGTTGTTGTTGTTTATTTGACGTTGTTGTTGTTTATTTGGCGTTGTTATTGTTGTTTATTTGACGTTGTTTTTGTTGACGTTGTTGTTGTTATTGTTTATTTGACGTTGTTGTTTTTTATTTGACGTAGTTATTGTTGTTGACGTTGTTGTTGTTGTTGTTGTTGTTTATTTGACGTCATTGTTGTTGTTATTGGTTTTGTTGTTTATTTGACGTTGTTGTTGTTGTTTATTTGACGTTGTTGTTGTTGTTGTTGTTTATTTGACGTTTTTGTTGTTGTTGACGTTGTTGTTGTTGTTGTTGTTTATTTGACGTTTTTGTTGTTGTTGATGTTGTTGTTGTTGTTGTTTATTTGACGTTGTTGTTATTTATTTGACGGTGTTGTTGATGTTGTTGTTTATTTGACGTTGTTATTGTTGTTGTTGTTTTTTTGACGTTGTTGTTATTGTTGACGTTGTTGTTGTTGTAGTTTATTTGATGTTGTTGTTGTTGACATGGTTGTTGTGGTTTATTTCACGTTGTTGTTGTTGACGTTGTTGTTTATTTGATGTTGTTGTTGTTGTTTATTTGACGTTGTTGTTGTTGTTATTGATGTTGTTGTTGTTGTTGTTGTTTATTTGACGTTGTTGTTATTGTTTATTTGACATTGTTGTTGTTGTTGACGGTGTTGTTGTTGTTGTTGTTGTTTATTTGACGTTGTTGTTGTTGTTTATTTGACGGTGTTGTTGTTGTTGTTGTTGTTTATTTGACGTTGTTGTTGTTGTTGTTTATTTGACGTTGTTGTTGTTGTTGACGTTGTTGTTATTCTTGTTTATTTGACGTTTTTGTTGTTGTTGACATAGTTGTTGTTGTTGACATAGTTGTTGTTGTTGTTGTTTATTTGACGTTGTTGTTGTTGTTGTTGAGGTTGTGGTTGTTGTTGTTGTTTATTTGACGTTGTTATTTATTTGACGTTGTTGTTGTTGTTGACGTTGTTGTTGTTGTTGTTGTTTATTTGACGTTGTTGTTATTGTTGACGTTGCTGTTGTTGTTGTTTATTTGACGTTGTTGTCGTTGTTGTTTATTTGACGTTGTTGTTGTTGTTGTTTTTTTGACGTTGTTGTTGTTGTTGTTGTTGGCATAATTGTTGTTGTTGTTTATTTAACGTTGTTGTTGTTGTTGTTTATTTAACATTGTTGTTGTTGTTGACGGTGTTGTTGTTGTTGTTTATTTGACATTGTTGTTGTTGTTGTTTATTTGACGTTGTTGTTGTTGTTGTTGTTGTATTTTACTTGACGTTGTTGTTGTTGTTGTTTATTTGATTATGTTTTATTTTTGGTTTTGACATAGTTGTTGTTGTTGTTTATTTGACGTTGTTGTTGTTGTTGTTTATTTGACATTGTTGTTATTGTTGACGGTGTTGTTGTCGTTGTTGTTTATTTGACATTGCTGTTGTTGTTGTTGAGGTTGTTGTTGTTGTTGTTTATTTGACGTTGTTGTTGTTGTTGTTGTTGTTGTTTATTTGAGGTTGTTGTTTATTTGACGTTGTTGTTGTTGTTTATTTGACGTTGTTGTTTTTGACGTTGTTGTTGTTATTGTTTATTTGACGTTGTTGTTGTTGTTTATTTGACGTAGTTGTTGTTGTTGACGTTGTTGTTGTTGTTGTTGTTGTTTATTTAACGTTTTTGTTGTTGTTGATGTTGTTGTTGTTTTTATTGTTGTTTATTTGACGTTGTTGTTGTAGTTTAATTGACGTTGTTGTTGTTGTTGTTTATTTGACGTTGTTGTTGTTGTTGTTGTTATTGTTGTTGTTGTTTATTTGACATTGTTGTTGTTGTTGTTGTTGTTTATTTTACGTTGTTGTTGTTGTTGTTTATTTGACGTTGTTGTTGTTGACGTTGTTGTTGTTGTTGTTTATTTGACGTTGTTGTTGTTGTTTATTTGACATTGTTGTTGTTGTTGACGTTGTTATTGTTGTTTATTTGACATTGTTGTTGTTGTTGTTGTTGACGTTGTTGTTGTTGTTGTTGTTTATTTGACTTTGTTGTTTATTTGACGTTGTTGTTGTTGTTGTTGTTGTTTATTTGACATTGTTGTTGTTGTTATTGTTTATTTGACGTTGTTTATTTGACGTTGTTGTTGTTGTTGTTGTTGTTGTTGTTGTTTACTTGACGTTGTTGTTGTTGACGTTGTTGTTGTTGTTTATTTAACGTTGTTGTTGTTGTTGACGTTGTTTTTGTTGTTGTTTATTTAAAGTTGTTGTTGTTGTTTATTTGACGTTGTTGTTGTTGTTGTTTATTTGACAGTGTTGTTGTTGTTATTTATTTGACGTTGTTGTTGTTGACGTTGTTGTTGTTATTGTTTATTTGACGTTGTTGTTGTTGTTGACATAATTGTTGTTGTTGTTGTTTATTTGACGTTGTTGTTGTTGTTGACGTTGTTGTTGTTGTTTTTTATTTGACGTTGTTGTTGTTGTTGTTGTTTATTTGACATTGATGTTGTTGTTGACGTTGTTGTTGTTGTTTATTTGACATTGTTGTTGTTGTTGTTGTTGACGTTGTTGTTGTTGTTGTTTATTTGACATTGCTGTTGTTGTTGTTGACGTTGTTGTTGTTGTTGTTTATTTGACGTTGTTGTTGTTTTTGTTGTTGTTTATTTGACGTTGTTGTTTATTTGACGTTGTTGTTGTTGTTTATTTGACGTTGTTGTTTTTGACGTTGTTGTTGTTATTGTTTATTTGACGTTGTTGTTGTTTATTTGACGTAGTTGTTGTTGTTGACGTTGTTGTTGTTGTTGTTTATTTGACGTTTTTGTTGTTGTTGATGTTGTTGTTGTTTTTGTTGTTGTTTATTTGACATTGTTGTTGTTGTTTAATTGACGTTGTTGTTGTTGTTGTTGTTGTTTATTTGACGTTGTTGTTATTTATTTGACGGTGTTGTTGATGTTGTTGTTTATTTGACGTTGTTATTGTTGTTGTTGTTTTTTTGACGTTGTTGTTGTTGTTGACGTTGTTGTTGTTGTAGTTTATTTGATGTTGTTGTTGTTGACATGGTTGTTGTGGTTTATTTCACGTTGTTGTTGTTGACGTTGTTGTTTATTTGATGTTGTTGTTGTTGTTTATTTGACGTTGTTGTTGTTGTTATTGATGTTGTTGTTGTTGTTGTTGTTGTTGTTTATTTGACGTTGTTGTTATTGTTTATTTGACATTGTTGTTGTTGTTGACGGTGTTGTTGTTGTTGTTGTTTATTTGACGTTGTTGTTGTTGTTTATTTGACGGTGTTGTTGTTGTTGTTGTTTATTTGACGTTGTTGTTGTTGTTGTTTATTTGACGTTGTTGTTGTTGTTGTTGACGTTGTTGTTATTCTTGTTTATTTGAGGTTTTGTTGTTGTTGACATAGTTGTTGTTGTTGACATAGTTGTTGTTGTTGTTGTTTATTTGACGTTGTTGTTGTTGTTGTTGTTGAGGTTGTGGTTGTTGTTGTTGTTGTTTATTTGACGTTGTTATTTATTTGACGTTGTTGTTGTTGTTGTTGACGTTGTTGTTGTTGTTGTTGTTGTTTATTTGACGTTGTTGTTATTGTTGACGTTGCTGTTGTTGTTGTTTATTTGACGTTGTTGTCGTTGTTTTTTATTTGACGTTGTTGTTGTTGTTGTTTATTTGACGTTGTTGTTGTTGTTGTTGTTGACATAATTGTTGTTGTTGTTTATTTAACGTTGTTGTTGTTGTTGTTTATTTAACATTGTTGTTGTTGTTGACGGTGTTGTTGTTTATTTGACATTGTTGTTGTTGTTGTTTATTTGACGTTGTTGTTGTTGTTGTTGTATTTTACTTGACGTTGTTGTTGTTGTTGTTTATTTGATGTTGTTGTTGCTGTTGACATAGTTGTTGTTGTTGTTTATTTGACGTTGTTGTTGTTGTTGTTTATTTGACATTGTTGTTATTGTTGACGGTGTTGTTGTCGTTGTTGTTTATTTGACATTGCTGTTGTTGTTGTTGACGTTGTTGTTGTTGTTGTTTATTTGACGTTGTTGTTGTTGTTGTTGTTGTTTATTTGAGGTTGTTGTTTATTTGACGTTGTTGTTGTTGTTTATTTGACGTTGTTGTTTTTTGACGTTGTTGTTGTTATTGTTTATTTGACGTTGTTGTTGTTGTTTATTTGACGTAGTTGTTGTTGTTGACGTTGTTGTTGTTGTTGTTGTTGTTGTTGTTTATTTAACGTTTTTGTTGTTGTTGATGTTGTTGTTGTTTTTATTGTTGTTTATTTGACGTTGTTGTTGTAGTTTAATTGACGTTGTTGTTGTTGTTGTTGTTTATTTGACGTTGTTGTTGTTGTTGTTATTGTTGTTGTTGTTTATTTGACATTGTTGTTGTTGTTGTTGTTGTTTATTTG
>OX451739.1:385311972-385351972 GCA_948472305.1 Vicia faba | reverse complement strand
TGTTGTTTATTTGACGTTGTTGTTATTGTTGACGTTGCTGTTGTTGTTGTTTATTTGACGTTGTTGTCGTTGTTTTTTATTTGACGTTGTTGTTGTTGTTGTTTATTTGACGTTGTTGTTGTTGTTGTTGTTGACATAATTGTTGTTGTTGTTTATTTAACGTTGTTGTTGTTGTTGTTTATTTAACATTGTTGTTGTTGTTGACGGTGTTGTTGTTTATTTGACATTGTTGTTGTTGTTGTTTATTTGACGTTGTTGTTGTTGTTGTTGTATTTTACTTGACGTTGTTGTTGTTGTTGTTTATTTGATGTTGTTGTTGTTGTTGTTGACATAGTTGTTGTTGTTGTTTATTTGACGTTGTTGTTGTTGTTGTTTATTTGACATTGTTGTTATTGTTGACGGTGTTGTTGTCGTTGTTGTTTATTTGACATTGTTGTTGTTGTTGTTGACGTTGTTGTTGTTGTTGTTTATTTGACGTTGTTGTTGTTGTTGTTGTTGTTTATTTGAGGTTGTTGTTTATTTGACGTTGTTGTTGTTGTTTATTTGACGTTGTTGTTTTTGACGTTGTTGTTGTTATTGTTTATTTGACGTTGTTGTTGTTGTTTATTTGACGTAGTTGTTGTTGTTGACGTTGTTGTTGTTGTTGTTGTTGTTGTTGTTTATTTAACGTTTTTGTTGTTGTTGATGTTGTTGTTGTTTTTATTGTTGTTTATTTGACGTTGTTGTTGTAGTTTAATTGACGTTGTTGTTGTTGTTGTTGTTTATTTGACGTTGTTGTTGTTGTTGTTATTGTTGTTGTTGTTTATTTGACATTGTTGTTGTTGTTGTTGTTGTTGTTTATTTTACGTTGTTGTTGTTGTTGTTTATTTGACGTTGTTGTTGTTGTTGACGTTGTTGTTGTTGTTGTTTATTTGACGTTGTTGTTGTTGTTGTTTATTTGACATTGTTGTTGTTGTTGACGTTGTTGTTGTTGTTTATTTGACATTGTTGTTGTTGTTGTTGTTGACGTTGTTGTTGTTGTTGTTTATTTGACTTTGTTGTTTATTTGACGTTGTTGTTGTTGTTGTTGTTGTTTATTTGACATTGTTGTTGTTGTTATTGTTTATTTGACGTTGTTTATTTGACGTTGTTGTTGTTGTTGTTGTTGTTGTTTACTTGACGTTGTTGTTGTTGACGTTGTTGTTGTTGTTGTTTATTTAACGTTGTTTTTGTTGTTGACGTTGTTTTTGTTGTTGTTTATTTAAAGTTGTTGTTGTTGTTTATTTGACGTTGTTGTTGTTGTTGTTTATTTGACAGTGTTGTTGTTGTTGTTTATTTGACGTTGTTGTTGTTGACGTTGTTGTTGTTATTGTTTATTTGACGTTGTTGTTGTTGTTGACATAATTGTTGTTGTTGTTGTTTATTTGACGTTGTTGTTGTTGTTGACGTTGTTGTTGTTGTTGTTTATTTGACGTTGTTGTTGTTGTTGTTGTTTATTTGACATTGATGTTGTTGTTGACGTTGTTGTTGTTGTTTATTTGACATTGTTGTTGTTGTTGTTGTTGACGTTGTTGTTGTTGTTGTTGTTTATTTGACATTGCTGTTGTTGTTGTTGACGTTGTTGTTGTTGTTGTTTATTTGACGTTGTTGTTGTTTTTGTTGTTGTTTATTTGACGTTGTTGTTTATTTGACGTTGTTGTTGTTGTTTATTTGACGTTGTTGTTTTTGACGTTGTTGTTGTTATTGTTTATTTGACGTTGTTGTTGTTTATTTGACGTAGTTGTTGTTGTTGACGTTGTTGTTGTTGTTGTTTATTTGACGTTTTTGTTGTTGTTGATGTTGTTGTTGTTTTTGTTGTTGTTTATTTGACATTGTTGTTGTTGTTTAATTGACGTTCTTGTTGTTGTTGTTGTTGTTTATTTGACGTTGTTGTTGTTGTTATTGTTGTTGTTGTTTATTTGACATTGTTGTTGTTGTTGTTTATTTGACGTTGTTGTTGTTGTTGTTGTTTATTTGACGTTGTTGTTGTTGTTGACGTTGTTGTTGTTGTTGTTGTTTATTTGACGTTGTTGTTGTTGTTGTTTATTTGACATTGTTGTTGTTGTTGACGTTGTTGTTGTTGTTGTTTATTTGACATTGTCGTTGTTGTTGTTGACGTTGTTGTTTATTTGACTTTGTTGTTTATTTGACGTTGTTGTTGTTGTTGTTTATTTGACATTGTTGTTGTTGTTATTGTTTATTTGACGTTGTTGTTGTTGTTGTTTACTTGACGTTGTTGTTGTTGTTTATTTAACGTTGTTGTTGTTGTTGTTGACGTTGTTTTTGTTGTTGTTTATTTAAAGTTGTTGTTGTTTATTTGACGTTGTTGTTGTTGTTGTTTATTTAACAGTGTTGTTGTTGTTGTTTATTTGACGTTGTTGTTGTTGACGTTGTTGTTGTTATTGTTTATTTGACGTTGTTGTTGTTGTTGACATAGTTGTTGTTGTTGTTGTTTATTTGACGTTGTTGTTGTTGACGTTGTTGTTGTTGTTTATTTGACGTTGTTGTTGTTGTTGTTTATTTGACATTGATGTTGTTGTTGACGTTGTTGTTGTTGTTTATTTGACATTGTTGTTGTTGTTGTTGACATTGTTGTTGTTGTTGTTTATTTGACGTTGTTAGTGTTGTTGTTTATTTGACGTTGTTGTTGTTGTTGTTGACTTAGTTGTTGTTGTTGTTTATTTGACGTTGTTGTTGTTGTTTATTTGACGTTGTTGTTGTTGTTTATTTGACGTTGTTGTTGTTGTTTATTTGACGTTGTTGTTGTTTATTTGACGTTGTTGTTGTTGATTATTTGACGTTGTTGTTGTTGACGTTGTTGTTATTGTTATTGTTTATTTGACGTTGTTGTTGTTGTTGTTTATTTGACGTAGTTGTTGTTGTTGTTGACGTTGTTGTTGTTGTTGTTTATTTGACGTTTTTGTTGTTGTTGATGTTGTTGTTGTTTTTGTTGTTTTTAATTTGACGTTGTTGTTGTTGTTGTTGTTGTTGTTTATTTGACGTTGTTGTTGTTGTTGTTGTTGTTGACGTTGTTGTTGTTGTTGTTTATTTGACGTTGTAGTTGTTATTTATTTGACATTGTTGTTGTTGTTATTGTTTATTTGACGTTGTTGTTGTTGTTGTTTATTTGACGTTGTTGTTATTGTTGACGTTGTTGTTGTTGTTTATTTGACGTTGTTGTTGTTGTTGACGTTGTTGTTGTTGTTGTTTATTTGACGTTGTTGTTGTTGTTGTTGTTTACTTGATGTTGTTGTTGTTATTGACGTTGTTGTTGTTGTTGTTGTTTATTTGACGTTGTTGTTGTTGTTGTTGTTGTTGTTGTTTACATAGTTGTTGTTGTTGTTTATTTGACGTTGTTGTTGTTGCTGTTTATTTGACATTGTTGTTGTTGTTGACGGTGTTGTTGTTGTTGTTGTTGTTTATTTGACATTGTTGTTGTTGTTGTTGTTGTTGTTGTTTATTTGACGTTGTTGTTGTTGTTGTTTACTTGATGTTGTTGTTGTTATTGACGTTGTTGTTGTTGTTGTTGTTTATTTGACATTGTTGTTGTTGTTGTTGTTTATTTGACGTTGTTGTTGTTGTTGTTGACATAGTTGTTGTTGTTGTTTATTTGACGTTGTTGTTGTTGTTTATTTGACGTAGTTGTTGTTGTTGACAGTGTTGTTGTTGTTGTTGTTTATTTGACGTTGTTGTTGTTGTTGTTGACGTTGTTGTTGTTGTTTATTTGACGTTGTTGTTTATTTGACGTTGTTGTTTATTTGACGTTGTTGTTGTTGACGTTGTTGTTGTTGTTGTTGTTATTGTATATTTGACGTTGTTGTTGTTGTTTATTTGACGTAGTTGTTGTTGTTGTTGTTTATTTGACGTTGTTGTTGTTGTTTAATTGACGTTGTTGTTGTTGTTGTTTATTTGACGTTGTTGTTGTTGTTTATTTGACGTTGTTGTTGTTGTTGTTTATTTGACATTTTTGTTGTAGTTGATGTTGTTTTTGTTTTTGTTATTGTTTATTTGACGTTGTTGTTGTTGTTTAATTGACGTTGTTGTTGTTGTTGTTGTTGTTATTTATTTGACGTTGTTGTTGTTGTTGACGTTGTTGTTGTTGTTGTTGTTGTTTATTTGACGTTGTTGTTGTTATTTATTTGACATTGTTGTTGTTGTTATTGTTTATTTGACGTTGTTGTTGTTGTTGTTGACGGTGTTGTTGTTGTTGTTTATTTGACATTGTTGTTGTTGTTGTTTATTTGACGTTGTTGTTGTTGTATTTTACTTGACGTTGTTGTTGTTGTTGTTTATTTGATGTTGTTGTTGTTGTTGTTGACATAGTTGTTGTTGTTGTTTATTTGACGTTGTTGTTGTTGTTGTTTATTTGACATTGTTGTTGTTGTTGACGGTGTTGTTGACGTTGTTGTTTATTTGACATTGATGTTGTTGTTGTTGACGTTGTTGTTGTTGTTGTTTATTTGACGTTGTTGTTGTTGTTGTTGTTGTTGTTTATTTGACGTTGTTATTTATTTGACGTTGTTGTTTTTGACGTTGTTGTTGTTATTGTTTATTTGACGTTGTTGTTGTTGTTTATTTGACGTAGTTGTTGTTGTTGACGTTGTTGTTGTTGTTGTTGTTGTTTATTTAACGTTTTTGTTGTTGTTGATGTTGTTGTTGTTTTTATTGTTGTTTATTTGACGTTGTTGTTGTAGTTTAATTGACGTTGTTGTTGTTGTTGTTGTTTATTTGACGTTGTTGTTGTTGTTGTTGTTGTTATTGTTGTTGTTGTTGTTTATTTGACATTGTTGTTCTTGTTGTTGTTTATTTTACGTTGTTGTTGTTGTTGTTTATTTGACGTTGTTGTTGTTGTTGACGTTGTTGTTGTTGTTTATTTGACGTTGTTGTTGTTGTTTATTTGACATTGTTGTTGTTGTTGACGTTGTTGTTGTTGTTTATTTGACATTGTTGTTGTTGTTGTTGTTGACGTTGTTGTTGTTGTTGTTTATTTGACTTTGTTGTTTATTTGACGTTGTTGTTGTTGTTGTTGTTTATTTGACATTGTTGTTGTTGTTATTGTTTATTTGACGTTGTTGTTGTTGTTTACTTGACGTTGTTGTTGTTGTTGACGTTGTTGTTGTTGTTTATTTAACGTTGTTGTTGTTGTTGACGTTGTTTTTGTTGTTGTTTATTTAAAGTTGTTGTTGTTGTTTATTTGACGTTGTTGTTGTTGTTGTTGTTTATTTGACAGTGTTGTTGTTGTTGTTTATTTGACGTTGTTGTTGTTGACGTTGTTGTTGTTATTGTTTATTTGACGTTGTTGTTGTTGTTGACATAATTGTTGTTGTTGTTGTTGTTTATTTGACGTTGTTGTTGT
The DNA here is from genome assembly GCA_948472305.1 of Vicia faba. Taxonomy (NCBI): domain Eukaryota; kingdom Viridiplantae; phylum Streptophyta; class Magnoliopsida; order Fabales; family Fabaceae; genus Vicia; species Vicia faba. Next base: position 385,346,598 of record OX451739.1, on the reverse strand, counting down.
TTATTTGACGTAGTTGTTGTTGTTGACGTTGTTGTTGTTGTTGTTGTTTATTTGACGTTTTTGTTGTTGTTGATGTTGTTGTTGTTTTTGTTGTTGTTTATTTGACATTGTTGTTGTTGTTTAATTGACGTTCTTGTTGTTGTTGTTGTTGTTTATTTGACGTTGTTGTTGTTGTTATTGTTGTTGTTGTTTATTTGACATTGTTGTTGTTGTTGTTTATTTGACGTTGTTGTTGTTGTTGTTTATTTGACGTTGTTGTTGTTGTTGACGTTGTTGTTGTTGTTGTTGTTTATTTGACGTTGTTGTTGTTGTTGTTTATTTGACATTGTTGTTGTTGTTGACGTTGTTGTTGTTGTTGTTTATTTGACATTGTCGTTGTTGTTGTTGACGTTGTTGTTTATTTGACTTTGTTGTTTATTTGACGTTGTTGTTGTTGTTGTTTATTTGACATTGTTGTTGTTGTTATTGTTTATTTGACGTTGTTGTTGTTGTTGTTTACTTGACGTTGTTGTTGTTGTTTATTTAACGTTGTTGTTGTTGTTGTTGACGTTGTTTTTGTTGTTGTTTATTTAAAGTTGTTGTTGTTGTTTATTTGACGTTGTTGTTGTTGTTGTTTATTTAACAGTGTTGTTGTTGTTGTTTATTTGACGTTGTTGTTGTTGACGTTGTTGTTGTTATTGTTTATTTGACGTTGTTGTTGTTGTTGACATAGTTGTTGTTGTTGTTGTTTATTTGACGTTGTTGTTGTTGACGTTGTTGTTGTTGTTTATTTGACGTTGTTGTTGTTGTTGTTGTTTATTTGACATTGATGTTGTTGTTGACGTTGTTGTTGTTGTTTATTTGACATTGTTGTTGTTGTTGTTGACATTGTTGTTGTTGTTGTTTATTTGACGTTGTTAGTGTTGTTGTTTATTTGACGTTGTTGTTGTTGTTGTTGACTTAGTTGTTGTTGTTGTTTATTTGACGTTGTTGTTGTTGTTTATTTGACGTTGTTGTTGTTGTTTATTTGACGTTGTTGTTGTTTATTTGACGTTGTTGTTGTTGATTATTTGACGTTGTTGTTGTTGACGTTGTTGTTATTGTTATTGTTTATTTGACGTTGTTGTTGTTGTTGTTTATTTGACGTAGTTGTTGTTGTTGTTGACGTTGTTGTTGTTGTTGTTTATTTGACGTTTTTGTTGTTGTTGATGTTGTTGTTGTTTTTGTTGTTTTTAATTTGACGTTGTTGTTGTTGTTGTTGTTGTTGTTTATTTGACGTTGTTGTTGTTGTTGTTGTTGTTGACGTTGTTGTTGTTGTTGTTTATTTGACGTTGTAGTTGTTATTTATTTGACATTGTTGTTGTTGTTATTGTTTATTTGACGTTGTTGTTGTTGTTGTTTATTTGACGTTGTTGTTATTGTTGACGTTGTTGTTGTTGTTTATTTGACGTTGTTGTTGTTGTTGACGTTGTTGTTGTTGTTGTTTATTTGACGTTGTTGTTGTTGTTGTTGTTTACTTGATGTTGTTGTTGTTATTGACGTTGTTGTTGTTGTTGTTGTTTATTTGACGTTGTTGTTGTTGTTGTTGTTGTTGTTTACATAGTTGTTGTTGTTGTTTATTTGACGTTGTTGTTGTTGCTGTTTATTTGACATTGTTGTTGTTGTTGACGGTGTTGTTGTTGTTGTTGTTTATTTGACATTGTTGTTGTTGTTGTTGTTGTTGTTGTTGTTTATTTGACGTTGTTGTTGTTGTTGTTTACTTGATGTTGTTGTTGTTATTGACGTTGTTGTTGTTGTTGTTGTTTATTTGACATTGTTGTTGTTGTTGTTGTTTATTTGACGTTGTTGTTGTTGTTGTTGACATAGTTGTTGTTGTTGTTTATTTGACGTTGTTGTTGTTGTTTATTTGACGTAGTTGTTGTTGTTGACAGTGTTGTTGTTGTTGTTGTTTATTTGACGTTGTTGTTGTTGTTGTTGACGTTGTTGTTGTTGTTTATTTGACGTTGTTGTTTATTTGACGTTGTTGTTTATTTGACGTTGTTGTTGTTGACGTTGTTGTTGTTGTTGTTGTTGTTATTGTATATTTGACGTTGTTATTGTTGTTTATTTGACGTAGTTGTTGTTGTTGTTGTTTATTTGACGTTGTTGTTGTTGTTTAATTGACGTTGTTGTTGTTGTTGTTTATTTGACGTTGTTGTTGTTGTTTATTTGACGTTGTTGTTGTTGTTGTTTATTTGACATTTTTGTTGTAGTTGATGTTGTTTTTGTTTTTGTTATTGTTTATTTGACGTTGTTGTTGTTGTTTAATTGACGTTGTTGTTGTTGTTGTTGTTGTTATTTATTTGACGTTGTTGTTGTTGTTGACGTTGTTGTTGTTGTTGTTGTTGTTTATTTGACGTTGTTGTTGTTATTTATTTGACATTGTTGTTGTTGTTATTGTTTATTTGACGTTGTTGTTGTTGTTGTTGACGGTGTTGTTCTTGTTGTTTATTTGACATTGTTGTTGTTGTTGTTTATTTGACGTTGTTGTTGTTGTATTTTACTTGACGTTGTTGTTGTTGTTGTTTATTTGATGTTGTTGTTGTTGTTGTTGACATAGTTGTTGTTGTTGTTTATTTGACGTTGTTGTTGTTGTTGTTTATTTGACATTGTTGTTGTTGTTGACGGTGTTGTTGACGTTGTTGTTTATTTGACATTGATGTTGTTGTTGTTGACGTTGTTGTTGTTGTTGTTTATTTGACGTTGTTGTTGTTGTTGTTGTTTATTTGACGTTGTTATTTATTTGACGTTGTTGTTTTTGACGTTGTTGTTGTTATTGTTTATTTGACGTTGTTGTTGTTGTTTATTTGACGTAGTTGTTGTTGTTGACGTTGTTGTTGTTGTTGTTGTTGTTTATTTAACGTTTTTGTTGTTGTTGATGTTGTTGTTGTTTTTATTGTTGTTTATTTGACGTTGTTGTTGTAGTTTAATTGACGTTGTTGTTGTTGTTGTTGTTTATTTGACGTTGTTGTTGTTGTTGTTGTTATTGTTGTTGTTGTTGTTTATTTGACATTGTTGTTCTTGTTGTTGTTTATTTTACGTTGTTGTTGTTGTTGTTTATTTGACGTTGTTGTTGTTGTTGACGTTGTTGTTGTTGTTTATTTGACGTTGTTGTTGTTGTTTATTTGACATTGTTGTTGTTGTTGACGTTGTTGTTGTTGTTTATTTGACATTGTTAGTGTTGTTGTTGTTGACGTTGTTGTTGTTGTTGTTTATTTGACTTTGTTGTTTATTTGACGTTGTTGTTGTTGTTGTTGTTTATTTGACATTGTTGTTGTTGTTATTGTTTATTTGACGTTGTTGTTGTTGTTTACTTGACGTTGTTGTTGTTGTTGACGTTGTTGTTGTTGTTTATTTAACGTTGTTGTTGTTGTTGACGTTGTTTTTGTTGTTGTTTATTTAAAGTTGTTGTTGTTGTTTATTTGACGTTGTTGTTGTTGTTGTTGTTTATTTGACAGTGTTGTTGTTGTTGTTTATTTGACGTTGTTGTTGTTGACGTTGTTGTTGTTATTGTTTATTTGACGTTGTTGTTGTTGTTGACATAATTGTTGTTGTTGTTGTTGTTTATTTGACGTTGTTGTTGTTTATTTGACGTAGTTGTTGTTGTTGACGTTGTTGTTGTTGTTGTTGTTTATTTGACGTTTTTGTTGTTGTTGATGTTGTTGTTGTTTTTGTTGTTGTTTATTTGACGTTGTTGTTGTTTAATTGACGTTGTTGTTGTTGTTGTTGTTTATTTGACGTTGTTGTTGTTGTTGTTATTGTTGTTGTTGTTTATTTGACATTGTTGTTGTTGTTTATTTGACGGTTTTGTTGTTGTTGTTGTTTATTTGACGTTGTTGTTGTTGTTGACGTTGTTGTTGTTGTTGTTTATTTGACGTTGTTGTTGTTGTTGTTTATTTGACATTGTTGTTGTTGTTGACGTTGTTGTTGTTGTTTATTTGACATTGTTGTTGTTGTTGTTGTTGTTGACGTTGTTGTTTATTTGACTTTGTTGTTTATTTGACGTTGTTGTTGTTATTGTTTATTTGACATTGTTGTTGTTGTTATTGTTTATTTGACGTTGTTGTTGTTGTTTACTTGACGTTGTTGTTGTTGTTTATTTAACGTTGTTGTTGTTGTTGTTGACGTTGTTTTTGTTGTTGTTTATTTAAAGGTTTTGTTGTTGTTTATTTGACGTTGTTGTTGTTGTTGTTTATTTGACAGTGTTGTTGTTGTTGTTTATTTGACATTATTGTTGTTGACGTTGTTGTTGTTATTGTTTATTTGACGTTGTTGTTGTTGTTGACATAGTTGTTGTTGTTGTTGTTGTTTATTTTACGTTGTTGTTGTTGACGTTGTTGTTGTTGTTTATTTGACGTTGTTGTTGTTGTTTATTTGACATTGATGTTGTTGTTGACGTTGTTGTTGTTGTTTATTTGACATTGTTGTTGTTGTTGTTGTTGACGTTGTTGTTGTTGTTGTTTATTTGACGTTGTTAGTGTTGTTGTTTATTTGACGTTGTTGTTGTTATTGTTGACTTAGTTGTTGTTGTTGTTTATTTGACGTTGTTGTTGTTGTTTATTTGACGTTGTTGTTGTTGTTTATTTGACGTTGTTGTTGTTTATTTGACGTTGTTGTTGATTATTTGACGTTGTTGTTGTTGTTGTTGACGTTGTTGTTATTGTTATTGTTTATTTGACGTTGTTGTTGTTGTTGTTTATTTGACGTAGTTGTTGTTGTTGACGTAGTTGTTGTTTTTGTTGTTTTTTATTTGACTTTGTTGTTGTTGTTGTTGTTGTTTATTTGACGTTGTTGTTGTTGTTGTTGTTTACGTTGTTGTTGTTGTTGTTGTTTATTTGACGTTGTAGTTGTTATTTATTTGACATTGTTGTTGTTGTTATTGTTTATTTGACGTTGTTGTTGTTGTTGTTTATTTGACGTTGTTGTTATTGTTGACGTTGTTGTTGTTGTTTATTTGACGTTGTTGTTGTTGTTGACGTTGTTGTTGTTGTTGTTGTTTATTTGGCGTTGTTGTTGTTGTTCTTTACTTGACATTATTGTTGTTGTTGTTGTTGTTGTTTATTTGACGTTGTTCTTGTTGTTGTTTACTTGATGTTGTTGTTGTTATTAACGTTGTTGTTGTTGTTGTTTATTTGACGTTGTTGTTGTTGATGACATAGTTGTTGTTGTTGTTTATTTAACGTTGTTGTTGTTGCTGTTTATTTGACATTGTTGTTGTTGTTGACGTTGTTGTTGTTGTTGTTCTTTATTTGACATTGTTGTTGTTGTTGTTGTTGTTTATTTGACGTTGTTGTTGTTGTTGTTTACTTGATGTTGTTGTTGTTATTGACGTTGTTGTTGTTGTTGTTTATTTGACGTTGTAGTTGTTGTTGTTGTTTATTTGACGTTGTTGTTGTTGTTGTTGTTGTTGACATAGTTGTTGTTGTTGTTGTTTATTTGACGTTGTTGTTGTTGTTGTTTATTTGACGTAGTTGTTGTTGTTGACGGTGTTGTTGTTGTTGTTGTTGTTTATTTGACGTTGTTGTTGTTGTTGTTGACGTTGTTGTTGTTGTTTATTTGACGTTGTTGTTTATTTGACGTTGTTGTTGTTTATTTGACGTTGTTGTTGTTGACGTTGTTGTTGTTGTTGTTATTGTATATTTGACGTTGTTGTTGTTGTTTATTTGACGTAGTTGTTGTTGTTGTTGTTTTCGTTGTGTTTATTTGACGTTGTTGTTGTTGTTTAATTGACGTTGTTGTTGTTGTTGTTTATTTGACGTTGTTGTTGTTGTTTATTTGACGTTGTTGTTGTTGTTTATTTTACATTTTTGTTGTAGTTGATGTTGTTTTTGTTTTTATTATTGTTTATTTGACGTTGTTGTTGTTGTTTAATTGACGTTGTTGTTGTTGTTGTTATTTATTTGACGTTGTTGTTGTTGTTGACGTTGTTGTTGTTGTTGTTATTGTTTATTTGACGTTGTTATTGTTAATTATTTGACATTGTTGTTGTTGTTATTGTTTATTTGACGTTGTTGTTGTTGTTGTTGTTGACGGTGTTGTTGTTGTTGTTTATTTGACATTGTTGTTGTTGTTGTTTATTTGACGTTGTTGTTGTTGTTGTTGTTGTATTTTACTTGACGTTGTTGTTGTTGTTGTTTATTTGATGTTGTTGTTGTTGTTGTTAACATAGTTGTTGTTGTTGTTTATTTTACGTTGTTGTTATTGTTGTTTATTTGACATTGTTGTTGTTGTTGACGGTGTTGTTGTCGATGTTGTTTATTTGACATTGATGTTGTTGTTGTTGACGTTGTTGTTGTTGTTGTTGTTTATTTGACGTTGTTGTTGTTGTTGTTTATTTGACGTTGTTGTTTATTTGACGTTGTTGTTGTTGTTTATTTGATGTTGTTGTTTTTGACGTTGTTGTTGTTATTGTTTATTTGACGTTGTTGTTGTTGTTTATTTGACGTAGTTGTTGTTGTTGACGTTGTTGTTGTTGTTGTTGTTTATTTAACGTTTTTGTTGTTGTTGATGTTGTTGTTGTTTTTATTGTTGTTTATTTGACGTTGTTGTTGTAGTTTAATTGACGTTGTTGTTGTTGTTGTTGTTTATTTGACGTTGTTGTTGTTGTTGTAATTGTTGTTGTTGTTGTTTATTTGACATTGTTGTTGTTGTTGTTGTTGTTGTTTATATTACGTTGTTGTTGTTGTTGTTTATTTGACGTTGTTGTTGTTGTTGACGTTGTTGTTGTTGTTGTTGTTTATTTGACGTTGTTGTTGTTGTTGTTTATTTGACATTGTTGTTGTTGTTGACGTTGTTGTTGTTGTTTATTTGACATTGTTGTTGTTGTTGTTGTTGAAGTTGTTGTTGTTTTTGTTTATTTGACTTTGTTGTTTATTTGATGTTGTTGTTGTTGTTGTTGTTTATTTGACATTGTTGTTGTTGTTATTGTTTATTTGACGTTGTTGTTGTTGTTTACTTGATGTTGTTGTTGTTGTTGACGTTGTTGTTGTTGTTTATTTAACGTTGTTGTTGTTGTTGACGTTGTTTTTGTTGTTGTTTATTTAAAGTTGTTGTTGTTGTTTATTTGACGTTGTTGTTGTTGTTTATTTGACAGTGTTGTTGTTTTTGTTTATTTGACGTTGTTGTTGTTGACGTTGTTGTTGTTATTGTTTATTTGACGTTGTTGTTGTTGTTGACATAATTGTTGTTGTTGTTATTTATTTGACGTTGTTGTTGTTGTTGACGTTGTTGTTGTTGTTGTTGTTGTTGTTTATTTGACGTTGTTGTTGTTGTTGTTGTTTATTTGACATTGATGTTGTTGTTGACGTTGTTGTTGTTGTTTATTTGACATTGTTGTTGTTGTTGTTGACGTTGTTGTTGTTGTTGTTTATTTGACATTGTTGTTGTTGTTGTTGACGTTGTTGTTGTTGTTGTTTATTTGACGTTGTTGTTGTTGTTGTTGTTTATTTGACGTTGTTGTTTATTTGACGTTGTTGTTGTTGTTGTTTATTTGACGTTGTTGTTTTTGACGTTGTTGTTGTTTATTTGACGTAGTTGTTGTTGTTGACGTTGTTGTTGTTGTTGTTGTTTATTTGACGTTTTTGTTGTTGTTGATGTTGTTGTTGTTTTTGTTGTTGTTTATTTGACGTTGTTGTTGTTGTTTAATTAACGTTGTTGTTGTTGTTGTTGTTGTTGTTTATTTGACGTTGTTGTTGCTGTTGTTGTTGTTGTTGTTGTTGTTTATTTGACATTGGTGTTGTTGTTGTTTATTTGACGTTGTTGTTGTTGTTGTTTATTTGACGTTGTTGTTGTTGTTGACGTTGTTATTATTGTTGTTGTTGTTTATTTGACGTTGTTGTTGTTGTTTATTTGACATTGTTGTTGTTGTTGTTTATTTGACGTTGTTGTTTATTTGACGTTGTTGTTGTTGTTTATTTGACGTTGTTGTTTTTGACGTTGTTGTTGTTATTGTTTATTTGACGTTGTTGTTGTTTATTTGACGTAGTTGTTGTTGTTGATGTTGTTGTTGTTGTTGTTGTTTATTTGACGTTTTTGTTGTTGTTGATGTTGTTGTTGTTTTTGTTGTTGTTTATTTGACGTTGTTGTTGTTGTTTAATTGACGTTGTTGTTGTTGTTGTTGTTGTTTATTTGACGTTGTTGTTGTTGTTATTGTTGTTGTTGTTTATTTGACATTGGTGTTGTTGTTGTTTATTTGACGTTGTTGTTGTTGTTGTTTATTTGACGTTGTTGTTGTTGTTGACGTTGTTGTTGTTGTTGTTGTTTATTTGACGTTGTTGTTGTTGTTTATTTGACATTGTTGTTGTTGTTGACGTTGTTGTTGTTGTTTATTTGACATTTTTGTTGTTGTTGTTGTTTATTTGACATTGTTGTTGTTGTTTACTTGACGTTGTTGTTGTTGTTTATTTAACGTTGTTGTTGTTGTTGTTGACGTTGTTTTTGTTGTTGTTTATTTAAAGTTGTTGTTGTTGTTTATTTGACGTTGTTGTTGTTGTTGTTTATTTGACAGTGTTGTTGTTGTTGTTTATTTGACGTTGTTGTTGTTGACGTTGTTGTTGTTATTGTTTATTTGACGTTGTTGTTGTTGTTGACATAGTTGTTGTTGTTGTTTTTTATTTGACGTTGTTGTTGTTGTTTATTTGACGTTGTTGTTGTTGTTGTTTATTTGACATTGATGTTGTTGTTGACGTTGTTGTTGTTGTTTATTTGACATTGTTGTTGTTGTTGTTGTTGTTGACGTTGTTGTTGTTGTTTATTTGACGTTGTTAGTGTTGTTGTTTATTTGACGTTGTTGTTGACTTAATTGTTGTTGTTGTTTATTTGACGTTGTTGTTGTTGTTTATTTGACGTTGTTGTTGTTGTTTATTTGGCGTTGTTGTTGTTTATTTGACGTTGTTGTTGTTGATTATTTGACGTTGTTGTTGTTGACGTTGTTGTTATTGTTATTGTTTATTTGACGTTGTTGTTGTTGTTTATTTGATGTAGTTGTTGTTGTTGACGTTGTTGTTGTTGTTGTTGTTTATTTGACGTTTTTGTTGTTGTTGATGTTGTTGTTGTTTTTGTTGTTTTTTATTTGACGTTGTTGTTGTTGTTGTTGTTGTTGTTTATTTGACGTTGTTGTTGTTGTTGTTGACGTTGTTGTTGTTGTTGCTCATTTGACGTTGTAGTTGTTATTTATTTGACATTGTTGTTGTTGTTATTGTTTATTTGACGTTGTTGTTGTTGTTGTTTATTTGACGTTGTTGTTATTGTTGACGTTGTTGTTGTTGTTTATTTGACGTTGTTGTTGTTGTTGACGTTGTTGTTGTTGTTGTTGTTTATTTGACGTTGTTGTTGTTGTTCTTTACTTGACGTTATTGTTGTTGTTGTTGTTTATTTGACGTTGTTGTTGTTGTTGTTGTTTACTTGATGTTGTTGTTGTTATTGACGTTGTTGTTGTTGTTGTTTATTTGACGTTGTTGTTGTTGTTATTTGTTTGACGTTGTTGTTTTTGTTGACATAGTTGTTGTTGTTGACATAGTTGTTGTTGTTGTTGTTGTTTATTTTACGTTGTTGTTGTTGTTGTTGAGGTTGTGGTTGTTGTTGTTATTTATTTGACGTTGTTATTTATTTGACGTTGTTGTTGTTGTTGACGTTGTTGTTGTTGTTGTTTATTTGACGTTGTTGTTATTGTTGACGTTGCTGTTGTTGTTGTTTATTTGACGTTGTTGTCGTTGTTGTTTATTTGACATTGTTGTTGTTGTTGTTTATTTGACGTTGTTGTTGTTGTTGTTGACATAATTGTTGTTGTTGTTTATTTAACGTTGTTGTTGTTGTTGTTTATTTAACATTGTTGTTGTTGTTGACGGTGTTGTTGTTGTTGTTTATTTGACATTGTTGTTGTTGTTGTTTATTTGACGTTGTTGTTGTTGTTGTTGTTGTATTTTACTTGACGTTGTTGTTGTTGTTGTTTATTTGATGTTGTTGTTGTTGTTGTTGACATAGTTGTTGTTGTTGTTTATTTGACGTTGTTGTTGTTGTTGTTTATTTGACATTGTTGTTATTGTTGACGGTGTTGCTGTCAGAGTTGTTTATTTGACATTGTTGTTGTTGTTGTTGACGTTGTTGTTGTTGTTTATTTGACGTTGTTGTTGTTGTTTATTTGAGGTTGTTGTTTATTTGACGTTGTTGTTGTTGTTTATTTGACGTTGTTGTTTTTGACGTTGTTGTTGTTATTGTTTATTTGACGTTGTTGTTGTTGTTTATTTGACGTAGTTGTTGTTGTTGACGTTGTTGTTGTTGTTGTTGTTTATTTAACGTTTTTGTTGTTGTTGATGTTGTTGTTGTTTTTATTGTTGTTTATTTGACGTTGTTGTTGTAGTTTAATTGACGTTGTTGTTGTTGTTGTTTATTTGACGTTGTTGTTGTTGTTGTTATTGTTGTTGTTGTTTATTTGACATTGTTGTTGTTGTTGTTGTTGTTTATTTTACGTTGTTGTTGTTGTTGTTTATTTGACGTTGTTGTTGTTGTTGTTTATTTGACGTTGTTGTTGTTGTTTATTTGACATTGTTGTTGTTGTTGACGTTGTTGTTGTTGTTTATTTGACATTGTTGTTGTTGTTGTTGTTGACGTTGTTGTTGTTGTTGTTTATTTGACTTTGTTGTTTATTTGACGTTGTTGTTGTTGTTGTTGTTTATTTGACATTGTTGTTGTTGTTATTGTTTATTTGACGTTGTATATTTGACGTTGTTGTTGTTGTTGTTGTTGTTGTTTACTTGACGTTGTTGTTGTTGTTGACGTTGTTGTTCTTGTTTGTTTAACGTTGTTGTTGTTGTTGACGTTGTTTTTGTTGTTGTTTATTTAAAGTTGTTGTTGTTATTTATTTGACGTTGTTGTTGTTGTTGTTTATTTGAAAGTGTTGTTGTTGTTGTTTATTTGACGTTGTTGTTGTTGACGTTGTTGTTGTTATTGTTTATTTGACGTTGTTGTTGTTGTTGACGTTGTTGTTGTTGTTGTTTATTTGACGTTGTTGTTGTTGTTGTTGTTTATTTGACATTGATGTTGTTGTTGACGTTGTTGTTGTTGTTTATTTGACATTGTTGTTGTTGTTGTTGTTGTTGACGTTGTTGTTGTTGTTGTTTATTTGACATTGTTGTTGTTGTTGTTGACGTTGTTGTTGTTGTTGTTTATTTGACGTTGTTGTTGTTGTTGTTGTTGTTGTTTATTTGACGTTGTTGTTTATTTGACGTTGTTGTTGTTGTTTATTTGACGTTGTTGTTGTTGTTTATTTGACGTTGTTGTTTTAGACGTTGTTGTTGTTATTGTTTATTTGACGTTGTTGTTGTTTATTTGACGTTTTTGTTGTTGTTGATGTTGTTGTTGTTTTTGTTGTTGTTTATTTGACGTTGTTGTTGTTGTTTAATTGACGTTGTTGTTGTTGTTGTTGTTGTTGTTTATTTGACGTTGTTGTTGTTGTTGTTATTGTTGTTGTTGTTTATTTGACATTGTTGTTGTTGTTGTTTATTTGACGTTGTTGTTGTTGTTGTTTATTTGACGTTGTTGTTGTTGTTGACGTTGTTGTTGTTGTTGTTGTTGTTTATTTGACGTTGTTGTTGTTGTTTATTTGACATTGTTATTGTTGTTGACGTTGTTGTTGTTGTTTATTTGACATTGTTGTTGTTGTTGTTGACGTTGTTGTTTATTTGACTTTGTTGTTTATTTGACGTTGTTGTTGTTGTTGTTTATTTGACATTGTTGTTGTTGTTATTGTTTATTTGACGTTGTTGTTGGTGTTGTTTACTTGACGTTGTTGTTGTTGTTTATTTAACGTTGTTGTTGTTGTTGTTGACGTTGTTTTTGTTGTTGTTTATTTAAAGTTGTTGTTGTTGTTTATTTGACGTTGTTGTTGTTGTTGTTTATTTGACAGTGTTGTTGTTGTTGTTTATTTGATGTTGTTGTTGTTGACGTTGTTGTTGTTATTGTTTATTTGACGTTGTTGTTGTTGTTGTTGACATAGTTGTTGTTGTTGTTGTTTATTTGACGTTGTTGTTGTTGACGTTGTTGTTGTTGTTGTTTATTTGACGTTGTTGTTGTTTTACTTATTTGACATTGATGTTGTTGTTGACGTTGTTGTTGTTGTTTATTTGACATTGTTGTTGTTGTTGTTGTTGTTGTTGACGTTGTTGTTGTTGTTGTTTATTTGACGTTGTTAGTGTTGTTGTTTATTTGACGTTTTTGTTGTTGTTGATGTTGTTGTTGTTTTTGTTGTTTTTTATTTGACGTTGTTGTTGTTGTTGTTGTTGTTTATTTGACGTTGTTGTTGTTGTTGTTGACGTTGTTGTTGTTGTTGTTTATTTGACGTTGTAGTTGTTATTTATTTGACATTGTTGTTGTTGTTATTGTTTATTTGACGTTGTTGTTGTTGTTTATTTGACGTTGTTGTTATTGTTGACGTTGTTGTTGTTGTTTATTTGACGTTGTGGTTGTTGTTGACGTTGTTGTTGTTGTTGTTTATTTGAATTTTGTTGTTGTTGTTCTTTACTTGACGTTATTGTTGTTGTTGTTGTTGTTTATTTGACGTTGTTGTTGTTGTTGTTTACTTGATGTTGTTGTTGTTATTGACGTTGTTGTTGTTGTTGTTTATTTGACGTTGTTGTTGTTGTTGTTGTTGTTGACATTGTTGTTGTTGTTGTTTATTTGACGTTGTTGTTGTTGCTGTTTATTTGACATTGTTGTTGTTGTTGACGGTGTTGTTGTTGTTGTTGTTTATTTGACATTGTTGTTGTTGTTGTTGTTGTTTATTTGACGTTGTTGTTGTTGTTGTTTACTTGATGTTGTTGTTGTTATTGACGTTGTTGTTGTTGTTGTTGTTTATTTGACATTGTTGTTGTTGTTGTTGTTTATTTGACGTTGTTGTTGTTGTTGTTGTTGACATAGTTGTTGTTGTTGTTTATTTGACGTTGTTGTTGTTGTTGTTTATTTGACGTAGTTGTTGTTGTTGACGGTGTTGTTGTTGTTGTTGTTTATTTGACGTTGTTGTTGTTGTTGTTGACGTTGTTGTTGTTGTTTATTTGACGTTGTTGTTTATTTGACGTTGTTGTTGTTGTTGTTTATTTGACGTTGTTGTTGTTGACGTTGTTGTTGTTGTTGTTATTGTATATTTGACGTTGTTGTTGTTGTTTATTTGACGTAGTTGTTGTTGTTGTTTTCGTTGTGTTTATTTGACGTTGTTGTTGTTGTTTAATTGACGTTGTTGTTGTTGTTGTTTATTTGACGTTGTTGTTGTTGTTTATTTGACGTTGTTGTTGTTGTTGTTTATTTGACATTTTTGTTGTAGTTGATGTTGTTTTTGTTTTTCTTATTGTTTATTTGACGTTGTTGTTGTTGTTTAATTGACGTTGTTGTTGTTGTTGTTGTTGTTATTTATTTGACGTTGTTGTTGTTGTTGACGTTGTTGTTGTTGTTGTTGTTGTTTATTTGACGTTGTTGTTGTTATTTATTTGACATTGTTGTTGTTGTTATTGTTTATTTGACGTTGTTGTTGTTGTTGTTGACGGTGTTATTGTTGTTGTTTATTTGACATTGTTGTTGTTGTTGTTTATTTGACGTTGTTGTTGTTGTATTTTACTTGACGTTGTTGTTGTTGTTGTTGTTGTTTATTTGATGTTGTTGTTGTTGTTGTTGACATAGTTGTTGTTGTTGTTTATTTGACGTTGTTGTTGTTGTTGTTTATTTGACATTGTTGTTGTTGTTGACGGTGTTGTTGACGTTATTGTTTATTTGACATTGCTGTTGTTGTTGTTGACGTTGTTGTTGTTGTTGTTTATTTGACGTTGTTGTTGTTGTTGTTGTTGTTTATTTGACGTTGTTGTTTATTTGACGTTGTTGTTTTTGACGTTGTTGTTGTTATTGTTTATTTGACGTTGTTGTTGTTGTTTATTTGACGTAGTTGTTGTTGTTGACGTTGTTGTTGTTGTTGTTGTTTATTTAACGTTTTTGTTATTGTTGATGTTGTTGTTGTTTTTATTGTTGTTTATTTGACGTTGTTGTTGTAGTTTAATTGACGTTCTTGTTGTTGTTGTTGTTGTTTATTTGACGTTGTTGTTGTTGTTGTTATTGTTGTTGTTGTTGTTTATTTGACATTGTTGTTGTTGTTGTTGTTTATTTTACGTTGTTGTTGTTGTTGTTTATTTGACGTTGTTGTTGTTGTTGACGTTGTTGTTGTTGTTTATTTGACGTTGTTGTTGTTGTTGTTTATTTGACATTGTTGTTGTTGTTGACGTTGTTGTTGTTGTTTATTTGACATTGTTGTTGTTGTTGTTGTTGTTGTTGACGTTGTTGTTGTTGTTGTTTATTTGACTTTGTTGTTTATTTGACGTTGTTGTTGTTGTTGTTTATTTGACATTGTTGTTGTTGTTATTGTTTATTTGACGTTGTTGTTGTTGTTTACTTGACGTTGTTGTTGTTGTTGACGTTGTTGTTGTTGTTTATTTAACGTTGTTGTTGTTGTTGACGTTGTTTTTGTTGTTGTTTATTTAAAGTTGTTGTTGTTGTTTATTTGACGTTGTTGTTGTTGTTGTTTATTTGACAGTGTTGTTGTTGTTATTTATTTGACGTTGTTGTTGTTGACGTTGTTGTTGTTATTGTTTATTTGACGTTGTTGTTGTTGTTGACATAATTGTTGTTGTTGTTGTTGTTTATTTGACGTTGTTGTTGTTTATTTGACGTAGTTGTTGTTGTTGACGTTGTTGTTGTTGTTGTTGTTTATTTGACGTTTTTGTTGTTGTTGATGTTGTTGTTGATTTTGTTGTTGTTTATTTGACGTTGTTGTTGTTGTTTAATTGACGTTGTTGTTGTTGTTGTTGTTGTTTATTTGACGTTGTTGTTGTTGTTGTTATTGTTGTTGTTGTTTATTTGACATTGTTGTTGTTGTTTATTTGACGTTGTTGTTGTTGTTGTTGTTTATTTGACGTTGTTGTTGTTGACGTTGTTGTTGTTGTTGTTTATTTGACGTTGTTGTTGTTGTTTATTTGACATTGTTGTTGTTGTTGACGTTGTTGTTGTTGTTGTTTATTTGACATTATTGTTGTTGTTGTTGTTATTGTTTATTTGACGTTGTTGTTGGTGTTGTTTACTTGACGTTGTTGTTGTTGTTTATTTAACGTTGTTGTTGTTGTTGTTGACGTTGTTTTTGTTGTTGTTTATTTAAAGTTGTTGTTGTTGTTTATTTGACGTTGTTGTTGTTGTTGTTTATTTGACAGTGTTGTTGTTGTTGTTTATTTGATGTTGTTGTTGTTGACGTTGTTGTTGTTATTGTTTATTTGACGTTGTTGTTGTTGTTGTTGACATAGTTGTTGTTGTTGTTGTTTATTTGACGTTGTTGTTGTTGACGTTGTTGTTGTTGTTGTTTATTTGACGTTGTTGTTGTTTTACTTATTTGACATTGATGTTGTTGTTGACGTTGTTGTTGTTGTTTATTTGACATTGTTGTTGTTGTTGTTGTTGTTGTTGACGTTGTTGTTGTTGTTGTTTATTTGACGTTGTTAGTGTTGTTGTTTATTTGACGTTTTTGTTGTTGTTGATGTTGTTGTTGTTTTTGTTGTTTTTTATTTGACGTTGTTGTTGTTGTTGTTGTTGTTTATTTGACGTTGTTGTTGTTGTTGTTGACGTTGTTGTTGTTGTTGTTTATTTGACGTTGTAGTTGTTATTTATTTGACATTGTTGTTGTTGTTATTGTTTATTTGACGTTGTTGTTGTTGTTTATTTGACGTTGTTGTTATTGTTGACGTTGTTGTTGTTGTTTATTTGACGTTGTGGTTGTTGTTGACGTTGTTGTTGTTGTTGTTTATTTGAATTTTGTTGTTGTTGTTCTTTACTTGACGTTATTGTTGTTGTTGTTGTTGTTTATTTGACGTTGTTGTTGTTGTTGTTGTTTACTTGATGTTGTTGTTGTTATTGACGTTGTTGTTGTTGTTGTTGTTTATTTGACGTTGTTGTTGTTGTTGTTGTTGTTGTTGACATTGTTGTTGTTGTTGTTTATTTGACGTTGTTGTTGTTGCTGTTTATTTGACATTGTTGTTGTTGTTGACGGTGTTGTTGTTGTTGTTGTTTATTTGACATTGTTGTTGTTGTTGTTGTTGTTTATTTGACGTTGTTGTTGTTGTTGTTTACTTGATGTTGTTGTTGTTATTGACGTTGTTGTTGTTGTTGTTGTTTATTTGACATTGTTGTTGTTGTTGTTGTTTATTTGACGTTGTTGTTGTTGTTGTTGTTGACATAGTTGTTGTTGTTGTTTATTTGACGTTGTTGTTGTTGTTGTTTATTTGACGTAGTTGTTGTTGTTGACGGTGTTGTTGTTGTTGTTGTTTATTTGACGTTGTTGTTGTTGTTGTTGACGTTGTTGTTGTTGTTTATTTGACGTTGTTGTTTATTTGACGTTGTTGTTGTTGTTGTTTATTTGACGTTGTTGTTGTTGACGTTGTTGTTGTTGTTGTTATTGTATATTTGACGTTGTTGTTGTTGTTTATTTGACGTAGTTGTTGTTGTTGTTTTCGTTGTGTTTATTTGACGTTGTTGTTGTTGTTTAATTGACGTTGTTGTTGTTGTTGTTTATTTGACGTTGTTGTTGTTGTTTATTTGACGTTGTTGTTGTTGTTGTTTATTTGACATTTTTGTTGTAGTTGATGTTGTTTTTGTTTTTCTTATTGTTTATTTGACGTTGTTGTTGTTGTTTAATTGACGTTGTTGTTGTTGTTGTTGTTGTTATTTATTTGACGTTGTTGTTGTTGACGTTGTTGTTGTTGTTGTTGTTGTTTATTTGACGTTGTTGTTGTTATTTATTTGACATTGTTGTTGTTGTTATTGTTTATTTGACGTTGTTGTTGTTGTTGTTGACGGTGTTATTGTTGTTGTTTATTTGACATTGTTGTTGTTGTTGTTTATTTGACGTTGTTGTTGTTGTATTTTACTTGACGTTGTTGTTGTTGTTGTTGTTTATTTGATGTTGTTGTTGTTGTTGTTGACATAGTTGTTGTTGTTGTTTATTTGACGTTGTTGTTGTTGTTGTTTATTTGACATTGTTGTTGTTGTTGACGGTGTTGTTGACGTTATTGTTTATTTGACATTGCTGTTGTTGTTGTTGACGTTGTTGTTGTTGTTGTTTATTTGACGTTGTTGTTGTTGTTGTTGTTGTTTATTTGACGTTGTTGTTTATTTGACGTTGTTGTTTTTGACGTTGTTGTTGTTATTGTTTATTTGACGTTGTTGTTGTTGTTTATTTGACGTAGTTGTTGTTGTTGACGTTGTTGTTGTTGTTGTTGTTTATTTAACGTTTTTGTTATTGTTGATGTTGTTGTTGTTTTTATTGTTGTTTATTTGACGTTGTTGTTGTAGTTTAATTGACGTTCTTGTTGTTGTTGTTGTTGTTTATTTGACGTTGTTGTTGTTGTTGTTATTGTTGTTGTTGTTGTTTATTTGACATTGTTGTTGTTGTTGTTGTTTATTTTACGTTGTTGTTGTTGTTGTTTATTTGACGTTGTTGTTGTTGTTGACGTTGTTGTTGTTGTTTATTTGACGTTGTTGTTGTTGTTTATTTGACATTGTTGTTGTTGTTGACGTTGTTGTTGTTGTTTATTTGACATTGTTGTTGTTGTTGTTGTTGTTGACGTTGTTGTTGTTGTTGTTTATTTGACTTTGTTGTTTATTTGACGTTGTTGTTGTTGTTGTTTATTTGACATTGTTGTTGTTGTTATTGTTTATTTGACGTTGTTGTTGTTGTTTACTTGACGTTGTTGTTGTTGTTGACGTTGTTGTTGTTGTTTATTTAACGTTGTTGTTGTTGTTGACGTTGTTTTTGTTGTTGTTTATTTAAAGTTGTTGTTGTTGTTTATTTGACGTTGTTGTTGTTGTTGTTTATTTGACAGTGTTGTTGTTGTTATTTATTTGACGTTGTTGTTGTTGACGTTGTTGTTGTTATTGTTTATTTGACGTTGTTGTTGTTGTTGACATAATTGTTGTTGTTGTTGTTGTTTATTTGACGTTGTTGTTGTTTATTTGACGTAGTTGTTGTTGTTGACGTTGTTGTTGTTGTTGTTGTTTATTTGACGTTTTTGTTGTTGTTGATGTTGTTGTTGATTTTGTTGTTGTTTATTTGACGTTGTTGTTGTTGTTTAATTGACATTGTTGTTGTTGTTGTTGTTGTTTATTTGACGTTGTTGTTGTTGTTGTTATTGTTGTTGTTGTTTATTTGACATTGTTGTTGTTGTTTATTTGACGTTGTTGTTGTTGTTGTTGTTTATTTGACGTTGTTGTTGTTGACGTTGTTGTTGTTGTTGTTTATTTGACGTTGTTGTTGTTGTTTATTTGACATTGTTGTTGTTGTTGACGTTGTTGTTGTTGTTGTTGTTTATTTGACATTATTGTTGTTGTTGTTGTTGACGTTGTTGTTTATTTGACTTTGTTGTTTATTTGACGTTGTTGTTGTTGTTGTTTATTTGACATTGTTGTTGTTGTTATTGTTTATTTGACGTTGTTGTTGTTGTTTACTTGACGTTGTTGTTGTTGTTTATTTAACGTTGTTGTTGTTGTTGTTGACGTTGTTTTTGTTGTTGTTTATTTAAAGGTTTTGTTGTTGTTTATTTGACGTTGTTGTTGTTGTTGTTTATTTGACAGTGTTGTTGTTGTTGTTTATTTGACGTTGTTGTTGTTGACGTTGTTGTTGTTATTGTTTATTTGACGTTGTTGTTGTTGTTGACATAGTTGTTGTTGTTGTTGTTGTTGTTTATTTTACGTTGTTGTTGTTGACGTTGTTGTTGTTGTTTATTTGACGTTGTTGTTGTTGTTTATTTGACATTGATGTTGTTGTTGACGTTGTTGTTGTTGTTTATTTGACATTGTTGTTGTTGTTGTTGACGTTGTTGTTGTTGTTGTTTATTTGACGTTGTTAGTGTTGTTGTTTATTTGACGTTGTTGTTGTTGTTGTTAACTTAGTTGTTGTTGTTGTTTATTTGACGTTGTTGTTGTTGTTGTTGACTTAGTTGTTGTTGTTGTTTATTTGACGTTGTTGTTGTTGTTTATTTGACGTTGTTGTTGTTGTTGTTTATTTGACGTTGTTGTTGTTTATTTGACGTTGTTGTTGTTGATTATTTGACGTTGTTGTTGTTGACGTTGTTGTTATTGTTATTGTTTATTTGACGTTGTTGTTGTTGTTGTTTATTTGACGTAGTTGTTGTTGTTGACGTTGTTGTTGTTGTTGTTTATTTGACGTTTTTGTTGTTGTTGATGTTGTTGTTGTTTTTGTTGTTTTTTATTTGACGTTGTTGTTGTTGTTGTTGTTGTTTATTTGACGTTGTTGTTGTTGTTGTTGTTGACGTTGTTGTTGTTGTTGTTTATTTGACGATGTAGTTGTTATTTATTTGACATTGTTGTTGTTGTTATTGTTTATTTGACGTTTTTGTTGTTGTTGTTTATTTGACGTTGTTGTTATTGTTGACGTTGTTGTTGTTGTTTATTTGACGTTGTTGTTGTTGTTGACGTTGTTGTTGTTGTTGTTGTTGTTTATTTGACGTTGTTGTTGTTGTTCTTTACTTGACGTTATTGTTGTTGTTGTTGTTGTTTATTTGACGTTGTTCTTGTTGTTGTTTACTTGATGTTGTTGTTGTTATTAACGTTGTTGTTGTTGTTGTTGTTTATTTGACGTTGTTGTTGTTGTTGTTGTTGTTGACATAGTTGTTGTTGTTGTTTATTTGACGTTGTTGTTGTTGCTGTTTATTTGACATTGTTGTTGTTGTTGACGGTGTTGTTGTTGTTGTTGTTGTTGTTTATTTGACATTGTTGTTGTTGTTATTGTTGTTGTTTATTTGACGTTGTTGTTGTTGTTGTTTACTTGATGTTGTTGTTGTTATTGACGTTGTTGTTGTTGTTTATTTGACGTTGTTGTTGTTGTTGTTGTTTATTTGACGTTGTTGTTGTTGTTGTTGACATAGTTGTTGTTGTTGTTGTTTATTTGACGTTGTTGTTGTTGTTGTTTATTTGACGTAGTTGTTGTTGTTGACGGTGTTGTTGTTGTTGTTGTTGTTTATTTGACGTTGTTGTTGTTGTTGTTTACGTTGTTGTTGTTGTTTATTTGACGTAGTTGTTGTTGTTGTTGTTTTCGTTGTGTTTATTTGACGTTGTTGTTGTTGTTTAATTGACGTTGTTGTTGTTGTTGTTTATTTGACGTTGTTGTTGTTGTTTATTTGACGTTGTTGTTGTTGTTTATTTGACATTTTTGTTGTAGTTGATGTTGTTTTTGTTTTTGTTATTGTTTATTTGACGTTGTTGTTGTTGTTTAATTGACGTTGTTGTTGTTGTTGTTGTTGTTGTTATTTATTTGACGTTGTTGTTGTTGTTGACAGTGTTGTTGTTGTTGTTGTTTATTTGACGTTGTTGTTGTTATTTATTTGACATTGTTGTTGTTGTTATTGTTTATTTGACGTTGTTGTTGTTGTTGTTGACGGTGTTGTTGTTGTTATTTATTTGACATTGTTGTTGTTGTTGTTTATTTGACGTTGTTGTTGTTGTTGTATTTTACTTGACGTTGTTGTTGTTGTTGTTTATTTGATGTTGTTGTTGTTGTTGTTGACATAGTTGTTGTTGTTGTTTATTTTACGTTGTTGTTGTTGTTGTTTATTTGACATTGTTGTTGTTGTTGACGGTGTTGTTGTCGTTGTTGTTTATTTGACATTGCTGTTGTTGTTGTTGACGTTGTTGTTGTTGTTGTTTATTTGACGTTGTTGTTGTTGTTGTTGACTTAGTTGTTGTTGTTGTTTATTTGACGTTGTTGTTGTTGTTTATTTGACGTTGTTGTTGTTGTTGTTTATTTGACGTTGTTGTTGTTTATTTGACGTTGTTGTTGTTGATTATTTGACGTTGTTGTTGTTGACGTTGTTGTTATTGTTATTGTTTATTTGACGTTGTTGTTGTTGTTGTTGTTTATTTGACGTAGTTGTTGTTGTTGACGTTGTTGTTGTTGTTGTTTATTTGACGTTTTTGTTGTTGTTGATGTTGTTGTTGTTTTTGTTGTTTTTTATTTGACGTTGTTGTTGTTGTTGTTTATTTGACGTTGTTGTTGTTGTTGTTATTGACGTTGTTGTTGTTGTTGTTGTTTATTTGACGATGTAGTTGTTATTTATTTGACATTGTTGTTGTTGTTATTGTTTATTTGACGTTTTTGTTGTTGTTGTTTATTTGGCGTTGTTGTTATTGTTGACGTTGTTGTTGTTGTTTATTTGACGTTGTTGTTGTTGTTGACGTTGTTGTTGTTGTTGTTGTTTATTTGACGTTGTTGTTGTTGTTCTTTACTTGACGTTATTGTTGTTGTTGTTGTTGTTTATTTGACGTTGTTCTTGTTGTTGTTTACTTGATGTTGTTGTTGTTATTAACGTTGTTGTTGTTGTTGTTTATTTGACGTTGTTGTTGTTGTTGTTGTTGACATAGTTGTTGTTGTTGTTTATTTGACGTTGTTGTTGTTGCTGTTTATTTGACATTGTTGTTGTTGTTGACGGTGTTGTTGTTGTTGTTGTTGTTGTTTATTTGACATTGTTGTTGTTGTTGTTGTTGTTGTTTATTTGACGTTGTTGTTGTTGTTGTTTACTTGATGTTGTTGTTGTTATTGACGTTGTTGTTGTTGTTGTTTATTTGACGTTGTTGTTGTTGTTGTTTATTTGACGTTGTTGTTGTTGTTGTTGACATAGTTGTTGTTGTTGTTGTTTATTTGACGTTGTTGTTGTTGTTGTTTATTTGACGTAGTTGTTGTTGTTGACGGTGTTGTTGTTGTTGTTGTTTATTTGACGTTGTTGTTGTTGTTGTTTACGTTGTTGTTGTTGTTTATTTGACGTAGTTGTTGTTGTTGTTGTTTTCGTTGTGTTTATTTGACGTTGTTGTTGTTGTTTAATTGACGTTGTTGTTGTTGTTGTTTATTTGACGTTGTTGTTGTTGTTTATTTGACGTTGTTGTTGTTGTTTATTTGACATTTTTGTTGTAGTTGATGTTGTTTTTGTTTTTGTTATTGTTTATTTGACGTTGTTGTTGTTGTTTAATTGACGTTGTTGTTGTTGTTGTTGTTATTTATTTGACGTTGTTGTTGTTGTTGACGTTGTTGTTGTTGACGTTGTTGTTGTTGTTGTTGTTTATTTGACGTTGTTGTTGTTATTTATTTGACATTGTTGTTGTTGTTAATATTTATTTGACGTTGTTGTTGTTGTTGTTGTTGACGGTGTTGTTGTTGTTGTTTATTTGACATTGTTGTTGTTGTTGTTTATTTGACGTTGTTGTTGTTGTTGTATTTTACTTGACGTTGTTGTTGTTGTTGTTTATTTGATGTTGTTGTTGTTGTTGTTGACATAGTTGTTGTTGTTGTTTATTTTACGTTGTTGTTGTTGTTGTTTATTTGACATTGTTGTTGTTGTTGACGGTGTTGTTGTCGTTGTTGTTTATTTGACATTACTGTTGTTGTTGTTGACGTTGTTGTTGTTGTTGTTTATTTGACGTTGTTGTTGTTGTTGTTTATTTGACGTTGTTGTTGTTGTTTATTTGACGTTGTTGTTTTTGACGTTGTTGTTGTTATTGTTTATTTAACGTTGTTGTTGTTGTTTTGTTTGACGTAGTTGTTGTTGTTGACGTTGTTGTTGTTGTTGTTGTTTATTTAACGTTTTTGTTGTTGTTGATGTTGTTGTTGTTTTTATTGTTGTTTATTTGACGTTGTTGTTGTAGTTTCATTGACGTTGTTGTTGTTGTTGTTGTTGTTGTTTATTTGACGTTGTTGTTGTTGTTGTTATTGTTGTTGTTGTTGCTGTTGTTGTTGTTTATTTTACGTTGTTGTTGTTGTTGTTTATTTGACGTTGTTGTTGTTGTTGACGTTGTTGTTGTTGTTGTTTATTTGACGTTGTTGTTGTTGTTTATTTGACATTGTTGTTGTTGTTGACGTTGTTGTTGTTGTTGTTTATTTGACATTGTTGTTGTTGTTGTTGTTGACGTTGTTGTTGTTGTTGTTTATTTGACTTTGTTGTTTATTTGACGTTGTTGTTGTTGTTGTTGTTTATTTGACATTGTTGTTGTTGTTATTGTTTATTTGACGTTGTTGTTGTTGTTTACTTGATGTTGTTGTTGTTGTTGACATTGTTGTTGTTGTTTATTTAACGTTGTTGTTGTTGTTGACGTTGTTTTTGTTGTTGTTTATTTAAAGTTGTTGTTGTTGTTTATTTGACGTTGTTGTTGTTGTTGTTTATTTGACAGTGTTGTTGTTTTTGTTTATTTGACGTTGTTGTTGTGACGTTGTTGTTGTTATTGTTTATTTGACGTTGTTGTTGTTGTTGACATAATTGTTGTTGTTGTTGTTTATTTGACGTTGCTGTTGTTGTTGACGTTGTTGTTGTTGTTGTTGTTGTTTATTTGACGTTGTTGTTGTTGTTGTTGTTTATTTGACATTGATGTTGTTGTTGACGTTGTTGTTGTTGTTTATTTGACATTGTTGTTGTTGTTGTTGACGTTGTTGTTGTTGTTGTTTATTTGACATTGTTGTTGTTGTTGTTGACGTTGTTGTTGTTGTTGTTTATTTGACGTTGTTGTTGTTGTTATTGTTGTTTATTTGACGTTGTTGTTTATTTGACGTTGTTGTTGTTGTTTATTTGACGTTGTTGTTTTTGACGTTGTTGTTGTTATTGTTTATTTGACGTTGTTGTTGTTTATTTGACGTTGTTGTTGTTGTTGACGTTGTTGTTGTTGTTGTTTATTTGACGTAGTTGTTGTTGTTGACGTTGTTGTTGTTGTTGTTTATTTGACGTTTTTGTTGTTGTTGATGTTGTTGTTGTTTTTGTTGTTTTTTATTTGACGTTGTTGTTATTGTTGTTTATTTGACGTTGTTGTTGTTGTTGTTGTTGACGTTGTTGTTGTTGTTGTTTATTTGACGATGTAGTTGTTATTTATTTGACATTGTTGTTGTTGTTATTGTTTATTTGACGTTTTTGTTGTTGTTGTTTATTTGGCGTTGTTGTTATTGTTGACGTTGTTGTTGTTGTTTATTTGACGTTGTTGTTGTTGTTGACGTTGTTGTTGTTGTTGTTTATTTGACGTTGTTGTTGTTGTTCTTTACTTGACGTTATTGTTGTTGTTGTTGTTGTTTATTTGACGTTGTTCTTGTTGTTGTTTACTTGATGTTGTTGTTGTTATTAACGTTGTTGTTGTTGTTGTTTATTTGACGTTGTTGTTGTTGTTGTTGTTGACATAGTTGTTGTTGTTGTTTATTTGACGTTGTTGTTGTTGCTGTTTATTTGACATTGTTGTTGTTGTTGACGATGTTGTTGTTGTTGTTGTTGTTTATTTGACATTGTTGTTGTTGTTGTTGTTGTTGTTTATTTGACGTTGTTGTTGTTGTTGTTTACTTGATGTTGTTGTTGTTATTGACGTTGTTGTTGTTGTTGTTGTTTATTTGACGTTGTTGTTGTTGTTGTTATTTATTTGACGTTGTTGTTGTTGTTTATTTGACGTTGTTGTTGTTGTTGTTGACATAGTTGTTGTTGTTGTTGTTTATTTGACGTTGTTGTTGTTGTTGTTTATTTGACGTAGTTGTTGTTGTTGACGGTGTTGTTGTTGTTGTTGTTGTTGTTGTTTATTTGACGTTGTTGTTGTTGTTGTTTACGTTGTTGTTGTTGTTTATTTGACGTAGTTGTTGTTGTTGTTGTTTTCGTTGTGTTTATTTGACGTTGTTGTTGTTGTTTAATTGACGTTGTTGTTGTTGTTGTTTATTTGACGTTGTTGTTGTTGTTTATTTGACGTTGTTGTTGTTGTTTATTTGACATTTTTGTTGTAGTTGATGTTGTTTTTGTTTTTGTTATTGTTTATTTGACGTTGTTGTTGTTGTTTAATTGACGTTGTTGTTGTTGTTGTTGTTATTTATTTGACGTTGTTGTTGTTGTTGACGTTGTTGTTGTTGTTGTTGTTGACGTTGTTGTTGTTGTTTATTTGACGTTGTTGTTGTTATTTATTTGACATTGTTGTTGTTGTTAATATTTATTTGACGTTGTTGTTGTTGTTGTTGTTGACGGTGTTGTTGTTGTTGTTTATTTGACATTGTTGTTGTTGTTGTTTATTTGACGTTGTTGTTGTTGTTGTATTTTACTTGACGTTGTTGTTGTTGTTGTTTATTTGATGTTGTTGTTGTTGTTGTTGACATAGTTGTTGTTGTTGTTGTTGTTTATTTTACGTTGTTGTTGTTGTTGTTTATTTGACATTGTTGTTGTTGTTGACGGTGTTGTTGTCGTTGTTGTTTATTTGACATTACTGTTGTTGTTGTTGACGTTGTTGTTGTTGTTGTTTATTTGACGTTGTTGTTGTTGTTGTTGTTTATTTGACGTTGTTGTTTATTTGACGTTGTTGTTGTTGTTTATTTGACGTTGTTGTTTTTGACGTTGTTGTTGTTATTGTTTATTTAACGTTGTTGTTGTTGTTTTGTTTGACGTAGTTGTTGTTGTTGACGTTGTTGTTGTTGTTGTTTATTTAACGTTTTTGTTGTTGTTGATGTTGTTGTTGTTTTTATTGTTGTTTATTTGACGTTGTTGTTGTAGTTTAATTGACGTTGTTGTTGTTGTTGTTGTTTATTTGACGTTGTTGTTGTTGTTGTTATTGTTGTTGTTGTTGTTGTTTATTTGACATTGTTGTCGTTGTTGTTGTTGTTTATTTTACGTTGTTGTTGTTGTTGTTTATTTGACGTTGTTGTTGTTGTTGACGTTGTTGTTGTTGTTGTTTATTTGACGTTGTTGTTGTTGTTGTTTATTTGACATTGTTGTTGTTGTTGACGTTGTTGTTGTTGTTTATTTGACATTGTTGTTGTTGTTGTTGTTGACGTTGTTGTTGTTGTTGTTTATTTGACTTTGTTGTTTATTTGACGTTGTTGTTGTTGTTGTTGTTTATTTGACATTGTTGTTGTTGTTATTGTTTATTTGACGTTGTTGTTGTTGTTTACTTGATGTTGTTGTTGTTGTTGACATTGTTGTTGTTGTTTATTTAACGTTGTTGTTGTTGTTGACGTTGTTTTTGTTGTTGTTTATTTAAAGTTGTTGTTGTTGTTTATTTGACGTTGTTGTTGTTGTTGTTTATTTGACAGTGTTGTTGTTTTTGTTTATTTGACGTTGTTGTTGTGACGTTGTTGTTGTTATTGTTTATTTGACGTTGTTGTTGTTGTTGACATAATTGTTGTTGTTGTTGTTTATTTGACGTTGCTGTTGTTGTTGACGTTGTTGTTGTTGTTGTTGTTTATTTGCGTTGTTGTTGTTGTTGTTGTTGTTTATTTAACATTGATGTTGTTGTTGACGTTGTTGTTGTTGTTTATTTGACATTGTTGTTGTTGTTGTTGACGTTGTTGTTGTTGTTGTTTATTTGACATTGTTGTTGTTGTTGTTGACGTTGTTGTTGTTGTTGTTTATTTGACGTTGTTGTTGTTGTTATTGTTGTTTATTTGACGTTGTTGTTTATTTGACGTTGTTGTTGTTGTTTATTTGACGTTGTTGTTTTTGACGTTGTTGTTGTTATTGTTTATTTGACGTTGTTGTTGTTTATTTGACGTAGTTGTTGTTGTTGACGTTGTTGTTGTTGTTGTTGTTTATTTGACGTTTTTGTTGTTGTTGATGTTATTGTTGTTTTTGTTGTTGTTTATTTGACGTTGTTGTTGTTGTTTAATTGACGTTGTTGTTGTTGTTGATGTTGTTTATTTGACGTTGTTGTTGTTGTTGTTGTTATTGTTGTTGTTGTTTATTTGACATTGGTGTTGTTGTTGTTTATTTGACGTTCTTGTTGTTGTTGTTTATTTGACGTTGTTGTTGTTGTTGACGTTGTTGTTGTTGTTGTTTATTTGACGTTGTTGTTGTTGTTTATTTGACATTGTTGTTGTTGTTGTTGTTTATTTGACGTTGTTGTTGCTGTTTATTTGACGTTGTTGTTTTTGACGTTGTTGTTGTTATTGTTTATTTGACGTTGTTGTTGTTTATTTGACGTAGTTGTTGTTGTTGACGTTGTTGTTGTTGTTGTTTATTTGACATTTTTGTTGTTGTTGATGTTGTTGTTGTTTTTGTTGTTGTTTATTTGACGTTGTTGTTGTTGTTTAATTGACGTTGTTGTTGTTGTTGTTGTTGTTTATTTGACGTTGTTGTTGTTGTTGTTGTTATTGTTGTTGTTGTTTATTTGACATTGGTGTTGTTGTTGTTTATTTGACGTTGTTGTTGTTGTTTATTTGACGTTGTTGTTGTTGTTTATTTGACGTTGTTGTTGTTGTTGACGTTGTTGTTGTTGTTGTTTATTTGACGTTGTTGTTGTTGTTTATTTGACATTGTTGTTGTTGTTGACGTTGTTGTTGTTTACTTATTTGACATTTTTGTTGTTGTTGTTGTTGACGTTGTTGTTTATTTGACTTTGTTGTTTATTTGACGTTGTTGTTGGTGTTGTTTATTTGACATTGTTGTTGTTGTTATTGTTTATTTGACGTTGTTGTTGTTGTTTACTTGACGTTGTTGTTGTTGTTTATTTAATGTTGTTAGTGTTGTTGTTGACGTTGTTTTTGTTGTTGTTTATTTAAAGTTGTTGTTGTTGTTTATTTGACGTTGTTGTTGTTGTTGTTTATTTGACAGTGTTGTTGTTGTTGTTTATTTGACGTTGTTGTTGTTGACGTTGTTGTTGTTATTGTTTATTTGACGTTGTTGTTGTTGTTGACATAGTTGTTGTTGTTGTTGTTTATTTGACGTTGTTGTTGTTGACGTTGTTGTTGTTGTTTATTTGACGTTGTTGTTGTTGACGTTGTTGTTGTTGTTTATTTGACGTTGTTGTTGTTGTTGTTTATTTGACATTGATGTTGTTGTTGACGTTGTTGTTGTTGTTTATTTGACATTGTTGTTGTTGTTGTTGTTGACGTTGTTGTTGTTGTTGTTTATTTGACGTTGTTAGTGTTGTTGTTTATTTGACGTTGTTGTTGTTGTTGTTGACTTAGTTGTTGTTGTTGTTTATTTGACGTTGTTGTTGTTGTTTATTTGACGTTGTTGTTGTTTATTTGACGTTGTTGTTGTTTATTATTTGACGTTGTTGTTGTTGACGTTGTTGTTATTGTTATTGTTTATTTGACGTTGTTGTTGTTGTTTATTTGATGTAGTTGTTGTTGTTGACGTTGTTGTTGTTGTTGTTTATTTGACGTTTTTGTTGTTGTTGATGTTGTTGTTGTTTTTGTTGTTTTTTATTTGACGTTGTTGTTGTTGTTGTTGTTGTTGTTTATTTGACGTTGTTGTTGTTGTTGTTGTTGTTGACGTTGTTGTTATTGTTGTTTATTTGACGTTGTAGTTGTTATTTATTTGACATTGTTGTTGTTGTTATTGTTTATTTGACGTTGTTGTTGTTGATGTTTATTTGACGTTGTTGTTATTATTGACGTTGTTGTTGTTGTTTATTTGACGTTGTTGTTGTTGTTGACGTTGTTGTTGTTGTTGTAGTTTATTTGACGTTGTTGTTGTTGTTCTTTACTTGACGTTATTGTTGTTGTTGTTGTTGTTTATTTGACGTTGTTGTTGTTGTTGTTTACTTGATGTTGTTGTTGTTATTGACGTTGTTGTTGTTGTTGTTTATTTGACGTTGTTGTTGTTGTTATTGTTGTTGACATAGTTGTTGGTGTTGTTTATTTGACGTTGTTGTTGTTGCTGTTCATTTGACATTGTTGTTGTTCCTGACGGTGTTGTTGTTGTTGTTGTTTATTTGACGTTGTTGATTTTGACGTTGTTGTTGTTATTGTTTATTTGACGTTGTTGTTGTTTATTTGACTTAGTTGTTGTTGTTGACGTTGTTGTTGTTGTTGTTTATTTGACGTTTTTGTTGTTGTTGATGTTGTTGTTGTTTTTGTTGTTGTTTATTTGACGTTGTTGTTGTTGTTTAATTGACGTTGTTGTTGTTGTTGTTGTTGTTGTTGTTTATTTGACGTTGTTGTTGTTGTTGTTGTTGTTGTTATTGTTGTTGTTGTTTATTTGACATTGGTGTTGTTGTTGTTTATTTGACGTTGTTGTTGTTGTTGTTGTTGTTGTTTATTTGACGTTGTTGTTGTTGTTGACGTTGTTGTTGTTGTTGTTTATTTGACGTTGTTGTTGTTGTTTATTTGACATTGTTGTTGTTGTTGTTTATTTGACATTGTTGTTGTTGTTGTTGTTGTTGACGTTGTTGTTTATTTAACTTTGTTGTTTATTTGACGTTGTTGTTGTTGTTGTTTATTTGACATTGTTGTTGTTGTTATTGTTTATTTGACGTTGTTGTTGTTGTTTACTTGACGTTGTTGTTGTTGTTTATTTAACGTTGTTGTTGTTGTTGTTGACGTTGTTTTTGTTGTTATTTATTTAAAGTTGTTGTTGTTGTTTATTTGACGTTGTTGTTGTTGTTGTTTATTTGACAGTGTTGTTGTTGTTGTTTATTTGACGTTGTTGTTGTTGACGTTGTTGTTGTTATTGTTTATTTGACGTTGTTGTTGTTGTTGACATAGTTGTTGTTGTTGTTGTTTATTTGACGTTGTTGTTGTTGACGTTGTTGTTGTTGTTTATTTGACGTTGTTGTTGTTGTTGTTTATTTGACATTGATGTTGTTGTTGACGTTGTTGTTGTTGTTTATTTGACATTGTTGTTGTTGTTGTTGACGTTGTTGTTGTTGTTGTTTATTTGACGTTGTTAGTGTTGTTGTTTATTTGACGTTGTTGTTGTTGTTGTTGACTTAGTTGTTGTTGTTGTTTATTTGACGTTGTTGTTGTTGTTTATTTGACGTTGTTGTTGTTGTTTATTTGACGTTGTTGTTGTTTATTTGACGTTGTTGTTGTTGATTATTTGACGTTGTTGTTGTTGACGTTGTTGTTATTGTTATTGTTTATTTGACGTTGTTGTTGTTGTTGTTTATTTGACGTAGTTGTTGTTGTTGACGTTGTTGTTGTTGTTGTTTATTTGACGTTTTTGTTGTTGTTGATGTTGTTGTTGTTTTTGTTGTTTTTTATTTGACGTTGTTGTTGTTGTTGTTTATTTGACGTTGTTGTTGTTGTTGTTGACGTTGTTGTTGTTGTTGTTATTTATTTGATGTTGTTGTTGTTGTTGACGTTGTTGTTGTTGTTGTTGTTTATTTGACGTTGTTGTTGTTGTTTATTTGACATTGTTGTTGTTGTTGACGTTGTTGTTGTTGTTTATTTGACATTGTTGTTGTTGTTGTTGTTGACGTTGTTGTTTATTTGACTTTGTTGTTTATTTGACGTTGTTGTTGTTGTTTATTTGACATTGTTGTTGTTGTTATTGTTTATTTGACGTTGTTGTTGTTGTTTACTTGACGTTGTTGTTGTTGTTTATTTAACGTTGTTGTTGTTGTTGTTGACGTTGTTTTTGTTGTTGTTTATTTAAAGTTGTTGTTGTTGTTTATTTGACGTTGTTGTTGTTGACGTTGTTGTTGTTGTTATTTATTTGACGTTGTTAGTGTTGTTGTTTATTTGACGTTGTTGTTGTTGTTGTTGACTTAGTTGTTGTTGTTGTTTATTTGACGTTGTTGTTGTTGTTTATTTGACGTTGTTGTTGTTGTTTATTTGACGTTGTTGTTGTTTATTTGACGTTGTTGTTGTTGACGTTGTTGTTATTGTTAATGTTTATTTGATTTTGTTGTTGTTGTTGTTTATTTGACGTAGTTGTTGTTGTTGACGTTGTTGTTGTTGTTGTTGTTTATTTGACGTTTTTGTTGTTGTTGATGTTGTTGTTGTTTTTGTTGTTTTTTATTTGACGTTGTTGTTGTTGTTGTTGTTGTTGTTGTTTATTTGATGTTGTTGTTGTTGTTGTTGTTGACGTTGTTGTTGTTGTTGTTTATTTGACGTTGTAGTTGTTATTTATTTGACATTGTTGTTGTTGTTATTGTTTATTTGACGTTGTTGTTGTTGTTGTTTATTTGACGTTGTTGTTATTGTTGACGTTGTTGTTGTTGTTTATTTGACGTTGTTGTTGTTGTTGTTGACGTTGTTGTTGTTGTTGACGTTGTTGTTGTTGTTGTTTATTTGACGTTGTTGTTGTTGTTCTTTACTTGACGTTATTGTTGTTGTTGTTGTTGTTTATTTGACGTTGTTGTTGTTGTTGTTTACTTGATGTTGTTGTTGTTATTGACGTTGTTGTTGTTGTTTATTTGACGTTGTTGTTGTTGTTGTTGACATAGTTGTTGTTGTTGTTTATTTGACGTTGTTGTTGTTGCTGTTTATTTGACATTGTTGTTGTTGTTGACGGTGTTGTTCTTGTTGTTGTTTATTTGACGTTGTTGTTTTTGACGTTGTTGTTGTTATTGTTTATTTGACGTTGTTGTTGTTTATTTGACGTTGTTGTTGTTGTTGACGTTGACGTTGTTGTTGTTGTTTAATTGACGTTGTGGTTGTTGTTGTTGTTGTTTATTTGACGTTGTTGTTGTTGTTGTTGTTATTGTTGTTGTTGTTTATTTGACATTGGTGTTGTTGTTGTTTATTTGACGTTGTTGTTGTTGTTGTTGTTTATTTGACGTTGTAGTTGTTGTTGACGTTGTTGTTGTTGTTGTTGTTTATTTGACGTTGTTGTTGTTGTTTATTTGACATTGTTGTTGTTGTTGACGTTGTTGTTGTTGTTTATTTGACATTGTTGTTGTTGTTGTTATTGACGTTGTTGTTTATTTGACTTTGTTGTTTGTTTGACGTTGTTGTTGTTGTTGTTTATTTGACATTGTTGTTGTTGTTATTGTTTATTTGACGTTGTTGTTGTTGTTTACTTGACGTTGTTGTTGTTGTTTATTTAACGTTGTTGTTGTTGTTGTTGACGTTGTTTTTGTTGTTGTTTATTTAAAGTTGTTGTTGTTGTTTATTTGACGTTGTTGTTGTTGTTGTTTATTTGACAGTGTTGTTGTTGTTGTTTATTTGATGTTGTTGTTGTTGACGTTGTTGTTGTTATTGTTTATTTGACGTTGTTTATGTTGTTGACATAGTTGTTGTTGTTGTTGTTTATTTGACGTTGTTGTTGTTGACGTTGTTGTTGTTGTTTATTTGACGTTGTTGTTGTTGTTGTTTATTTGACATTGATGTTGTTGTTGACGTTGTTGTTGTTGTTGACATAGTTGTTGTTGTTGTTGTTTATTTGACGTTGTTGTTGTTGACGTTGTTGTTGTTTTTTATTTGACGTTGTTGTTGTTTATTTGACTTAGTTGTTGTTGTTGACGTTGTTGTTGTTGTTGTTTATTTGACGTTTTTGTTGTTGTTGATGTTGTTGTTGTTTTTGTTGTTGTTTATTTGACGTTGTTGTTGTTGTTTAATTGACGTTGTTGTTGTTGTTGTTGTTGTTGTTGTTTATTTGACGTTGTTGTTGTTGTTGTTGTTGTTGTTATTGTTGTTGTTGTTTATTTGACATTGGTGTTGTTGTTGTTTATTTGACGTTGTTGTTGTTGTTGTTGTTGTTGTTTATTTGACGTTGTTGTTGTTGTTGACGTTGTTGTTGTTGTTGTTTATTTGACGTTGTTGTTGTTGTTTATTTGACATTGTTGTTGTTGTTGTTTATTTGACATTGTTGTTGTTGTTGTTGTTGTTGACGTTGTTGTTTATTTAACTTTGTTGTTTATTTGACGTTGTTGTTGTTGTTGTTTATTTGACATTGTTGTTGTTGTTATTGTTTATTTGACGTTGTTGTTGTTGTTTACTTGACGTTGTTGTTGTTGTTTATTTAACGTTGTTGTTGTTGTTGTTGACGTTGTTTTTGTTGTTATTTATTTAAAGTTGTTGTTGTTGTTTATTTGACGTTGTTGTTGTTGTTGTTTATTTGACAGTGTTGTTGTTGTTGTTTATTTGACGTTGTTGTTGTTGACGTTGTTGTTGTTATTGTTTATTTGACGTTGTTGTTGTTGTTGACATAGTTGTTGTTGTTGTTGTTTATTTGACGTTGTTGTTGTTGACGTTGTTGTTGTTGTTTATTTGACGTTGTTGTTGTTGTTGTTTATTTGACATTGATGTTGTTGTTGACGTTGTTGTTGTTGTTTATTTGACATTGTTGTTGTTGTTGTTGACGTTGTTGTTGTTGTTGTTTATTTGACGTTGTTAGTGTTGTTGTTTATTTGACGTTGTTGTTGTTGTTGTTGACTTAGTTGTTGTTGTTGTTTATTTGACGTTGTTGTTGTTGTTTATTTGACGTTGTTGTTGTTGTTTATTTGACGTTGTTGTTGTTTATTTGACGTTGTTGTTGTTGATTATTTGACGTTGTTGTTGTTGACGTTGTTGTTATTGTTATTGTTTATTTGACGTTGTTGTTGTTGTTGTTTATTTGACGTAGTTGTTGTTGTTGACGTTGTTGTTGTTGTTGTTTATTTGACGTTTTTGTTGTTGTTGATGTTGTTGTTGTTTTTGTTGTTTTTTATTTGACGTTGTTGTTGTTGTTGTTTATTTGACGTTGTTGTTGTTGTTGTTGACGTTGTTGTTGTTGTTGTTATTTATTTGATGTTGTTGTTGTTGTTGACGTTGTTGTTGTTGTTGTTGTTTATTTGACGTTGTTGTTGTTGTTTATTTGACATTGTTGTTGTTGTTGACGTTGTTGTTGTTGTTTATTTGACATTGTTGTTGTTGTTGTTGTTGACGTTGTTGTTTATTTGACTTTGTTGTTTATTTGACGTTGTTGTTGTTGTTTATTTGACATTGTTGTTGTTGTTATTGTTTATTTGACGTTGTTGTTGTTGTTTACTTGACGTTGTTGTTGTTGTTTATTTAACGTTGTTGTTGTTGTTGTTGACGTTGTTTTTGTTGTTGTTTATTTAAAGTTGTTGTTGTTGTTTATTTGACG
Organism: Vicia faba; assembly: GCA_948472305.1. NCBI lineage: Eukaryota > Viridiplantae > Streptophyta > Magnoliopsida > Fabales > Fabaceae > Vicia > Vicia faba. The sequence goes on along the minus strand of OX451739.1, from coordinate 385,312,762 downwards.
TTGTTGTTGTTGACGTTGTTGTTGTTGTTATTTATTTGACGTTGTTAGTGTTGTTGTTTATTTGACGTTGTTGTTGTTGTTGTTGACTTAGTTGTTGTTGTTGTTTATTTGACGTTGTTGTTGTTGTTTATTTGACGTTGTTGTTGTTGTTTATTTGACGTTGTTGTTGTTTATTTGACGTTGTTGTTGTTGACGTTGTTGTTATTGTTAATGTTTATTTGATTTTGTTGTTGTTGTTGTTTATTTGACGTAGTTGTTGTTGTTGACGTTGTTGTTGTTGTTGTTGTTTATTTGACGTTTTTGTTGTTGTTGATGTTGTTGTTGTTTTTGTTGTTTTTTATTTGACGTTGTTGTTGTTGTTGTTGTTGTTGTTGTTTATTTGATGTTGTTGTTGTTGTTGTTGTTGACGTTGTTGTTGTTGTTGTTTATTTGACGTTGTAGTTGTTATTTATTTGACATTGTTGTTGTTGTTATTGTTTATTTGACGTTGTTGTTGTTGTTGTTTATTTGACGTTGTTGTTATTGTTGACGTTGTTGTTGTTGTTTATTTGACGTTGTTGTTGTTGTTGTTGACGTTGTTGTTGTTGTTGACGTTGTTGTTGTTGTTGTTTATTTGACGTTGTTGTTGTTGTTCTTTACTTGACGTTATTGTTGTTGTTGTTGTTGTTTATTTGACGTTGTTGTTGTTGTTGTTTACTTGATGTTGTTGTTGTTATTGACGTTGTTGTTGTTGTTTATTTGACGTTGTTGTTGTTGTTGTTGACATAGTTGTTGTTGTTGTTTATTTGAC
>OX451739.1:385301972-385306972 GCA_948472305.1 Vicia faba | reverse complement strand
GTTTTTGATGTTGTTGATGTTGTTGTTGTTTTTGTTGTTGTTTATTTGACGTTGTTGTTGTTGTTTAATTGACGTTGTTGTTGTTGTTGTTGTTGTTTATTTGACGTTGTTGTTGTTGTTGTTGTTGTTATTGTTGTTGTTGTTTATTTGACATTGGTGTTGTTGTTGTTTATTTGACGTTGTTGTTGTTGTTGTTGTTGTTTATTTGACGTTGTAGTTGTTGTTGACGTTGTTGTTGTTGTTGTTGTTTATTTGACGTTGTTGTTGTTGTTTATTTGACATTGTTGTTGTTGTTGACGTTGTTGTTGTTGTTTATTTGACATTGTTGTTGTTGTTGTTATTGACGTTGTTGTTTATTTGACTTTGTTGTTTGTTTGACGTTGTTGTTGTTTATTTGACATTGTTGTTGTTGTTATTGTTTATTTGACGTTGTTGTTGTTGTTTACTTGACGTTGTTGTTGTTGTTTATTTAACGTTGTTGTTGTTGTTGTTGACGTTGTTTTTGTTGTTGTTTATTTGATGTTGTTGTTGTTGACGTTGTTGTTGTTATTGTTTATTTGACGTTGTTTATGTTGTTGACATAGTTGTTGTTGTTGTTGTTTATTTGACGTTGTTGTTGTTGACGTTGTTGTTGTTGTTTATTTGACGTTGTTGTTGTTGTTGTTTATTTGACATTGATGTTGTTGTTGACGTTGTTGTTGTTGTTGACATAGTTGTTGTTGTTGTTGTTTATTTGACGTTGTTGTTGTTGACGTTGTTGTTGTTGTTTATTTGACGTTGTTGTTGTTGTTGTTTATTTGACATTGTTGTTGTTGTTGTTGTTGACGTTGTTGTTGTTGTTGTTTATTTGACATTGTTGTTGTTGGTGTTGACGTTGTTGTTGTTGTTGTTTATTTGACGTTGTTGTTGTTGTTGTTGTTGTTTATTTGACGTTGTTGTTTATTTGACGTTGTTGTTGTTGTTTATTTGACGTTGTTGTTTTTGACGTTGTTGTTGTTATTGTTTATTTGACGTTGTTGTTGTTTATTTGACGTAGTTGTTGTTGTTGACGTTGTTGTTGTTGTTGTTGTTGTTTATTTGACGTTTTTGTTGCTGTTGATGTTGTTGTTGTTTTTGTTGTTGTTTATTTGACGTTGTTGTTGTTGTTTAATTGACGTTGTTGTTGTTGTTGTTGTTTATTTGACGTTGTTGTTGTTGTTGTTGTTATTGTTGTTGTTGTTTATTTGACATTGGTGTTGTTGTTGTTTATTTGACGTTGTTGTTGTTGTTGTTTATTTGACATTGTTGTTGTTGTTGACGTTGTTGTTGTTGTTGTTGTTTATTTGACGTTGTTGTTGTTGTTTATTTGACATTGTTGTTGTTGTTGTTTATTTGACGTTGTTGTTTATTTGACGTTGTTGTTGTTGTTTATTTGACGTTGTTGTTTTTGACGTTGTTGTTGTTATTGTTTATTTGACGTTGTTGTTGTTTATTTGACGTAGTTGTTGTTGTTGACGTTGTTGTTGTTGTTGTTGTTTATTTGACGTTTTTGTTGTTGTTGATGTTGTTGTTGTTTTTGTTGTTGTTTATTTGACGTTGTTGTTGTTGTTTAATTGACGTTGTTGTTGTTGTTGTTGTTGTTTATTTGACGTTGTTGTTGTTGTTGTTGTTATTGTTGTTGTTGTTTATTTGACATTGGTGTTGTTGTTGTTTATTTGACGTTGTTGTTGTTGTTGTTTATTTGACGTTGTTGTTGTTGTTGACGTTGTTGTTGTTGTTGTTGTTTATTTGACGTTGTTGTTGTTGTTTATTTGACATTGTTGTTGTTGTTGACGTTGTTGTTGTTGTTTATTTGACATTTTTGTTGTTGTTGTTGTTGACGTTGTTGTTTATTTGACTTTGTTGTTTATTTGACGTTGTTGTTGTTGTTGTTTATTTGACATTGTTGTTGTTGTTATTGTTTATTTGACGTTGTTGTTGTTGTTTACTTGACGTTGTTGTTGTTGTTTATTTAACGTTGTTGTTGTTGTTGACGTTGTTTTTGTTGTTGTTTATTTAAAGTTGTTGTTGTTGTTTATTTGACGTTGTTGTTGTTGTTGTTTATTTGACAGTGTTGTTGTTGTTGTTTATTTGACGTTGTTGTTGTTGTTGACATAGTTGTTGTTGTTGTTGTTTATTTGACGTTGTTGTTGTTGACGTTGGTTTTGTTGTTTATTTGACGTTGTTGTTGTTGTTGTTTATTTGACATTGATGTTGTTGTTGACGTTGTTGTTGTTGTTTATTTGACATTGTTGTTGTTGTTGTTGTTGTTGACGTTGTTGTTGTTGTTGTTTATTTGACGTTGTTAGTGTTGTTGTTTATTTGACGTTGTTGTTGTTGTTGTTGACTTAGTTGTTGTTGTTGTTGTTTATTTGACGTTGTTGTTGTTGTTTATTTGACGTTGTTGTTGTTGTTTATTTGACGTTGTTGTTGTTTATTTGACGTTGTTGTTGTTGATTATTTGACGTTGTTGTTGTTGACGTTGTTGTTATTGTTATTGTTTATTTGACGTTGTTGTTGTTGTTGTTTATTTGATGTAGTTGTTGTCGTTGACGTTGTTGTTGTTGTTGTTGTTTATTTGACGTTTTTGTTGTTGTTGATGTTGTTGTTGTTTTTGTTGTTTTTTATTTGACGTTGTTGTTGTTGTTGTTGTTTATTTGACGTTGTTGTTGTTGTTGTTGTTGACGTTGTTGTTATTGTTGTTTATTTGACGTTGTAGTTGTTATTTATTTGACATTGTTGTTGTTGTTATTGTTTATTTGACGTTGTTGTTGTTGTTGTTTATTTGACGTTGTTGTTATTGTTGACGTTGTTGTTGTTGTTTATTTGACGTTGTTGTTGTTGTTGACATTGTTGTTGTTGTTGTTGTTTATTTGACGTTGTTGTTGTTGTTCTTTACTTGACGTTATTGTTGTTGTTGTTGTTGTTGTTTATTTGACGTTGTTGTTGTTGTTTACTTGATGTGGTTGTTGTTATTGACGTTGTTGTTGTTGTTGTTTATTTGACGTTGTTGTTGTTGTTATTGTTGTTGACATAGTTGTTGTTGTTGTTTATTTGACGTTGTTGTTGTTGCTGTTTATTTGACATTGTTGTTGTTCCTGACGGTGTTGTTGTTGTTGTTGTTTATTTGACGTTGTTGATTTTGACGTTGTTGTTGTTATTGTTTATTTGACGTTGTTGTTGTTTATTTGACGTAGTTGTTGTTGTTGACGTTGTTGTTGCTATTGTTGTTTATTTGACGTTTTTGTTGTTGTTGATGTTGTTGTTGTTTTTGTTGTTATTTATTTGACGTTGTTGTTGTTGTTTAATTGACGTTGTTGTTGTTGTTGTTGTTGTTGTTGTTGTTTATTTGACGTTGTTGTTGTTGTTGTTATTGTTGTTGTTGTTTATTTGACATTGTTGTTGTTGTTGTTGTTGTTTATTTGACGTTGTTGTTGTTGTTGTTGTTGTTTATTTGACGTTGTTGTTGTTGTTGACGTTGTTGTTGTTGTTGTTTATTTGACGTTGTTGTTGTTGTTTATTTGACATTGTTGTTGTTGTTGACGTTGTTGTTGTTTATTTGACATTGTTGTTGTTGTTGTTATTGACGTTGTTGTTTATTTGACTTTGTTGTTTGTTTGACGTTGTTGTTGTTGTTGTTTATTTGACATTGTTGTTGTTGTTATTGTTTATTTGACGTTGTTGTTGTTGTTTACTTGACGTTGTTGTTGTTGTTTATTTAACGTTGTTGTTGTTGTTGTTGACGTTGTTTTTGTTGTTGTTTATTTAAAGTTGTTGTTGTTGTTTATTTGACGTTGTTGTTGTTGTTGTTTATTTGACAGTGTTGTTGTTGTTGTTTATTTGATGTTGTTGTTGTTGACGTTGTTGTTGTTATTGTTTATTTGACGTTGTTTATGTTGTTGACATAGTTGTTGTTGTTGTTGTTTATTTGACGTTGTTGTTGTTGACGTTGTTGTTGTTGTTTATTTGACGTTGTTGTTGTTGTTGTTTATTTGACATTGATGTTGTTGTTGACGTTGTTGTTGTTGTTGACATAGTTGTTGTTGTTGTTGTTTATTTGACGTTGTTGTTGTTGACGTTGTTGTTGTTGTTTATTTGACGTTGTTGTTGTTGTTGTTTATTTGACATTGTTGTTGTTGTTGTTGTTGACGTTGTTGTTGTTGTTGTTTATTTGACATTGTTGTTGTTGGTGTTGACGTTGTTGTTGTTGTTGTTTATTTGACGTTGTTGTTGTTGTTGTTGTTGTTGTTGTTTATTCGACGTTGTTGTTTATTTGACGTTGTTGTTGTTGTTTATTTGACGTTGTTGTTTTTGACGTTGTTGTTGTTATTGTTTATTTGACGTTGTTGTTGTTTATTTGACGTAGTTGTTGTTGTTGACGTTGTTGTTGTTGTTGTTGTTTATTTGACGTTTTTGTTGCTGTTGATGTTGTTGTTGTTTTTGTTGTTGTTTATTTAACGTTGTTGTTGTTGTTTAATTGACGTTGTTGTTGTTGTTGTTGTTGTTTATTTGACGTTGTTGTTGTTGTTGTTGTTGTTATTGTTGTTGTTTATTTGACATTGGTGTTGTTGTTGTTTATTTGACGTTGTTGTTGTTGTTGTTTATTTGACATTGTTGTTGTTGTTGACGTTGTTGTTGTTGTTGTTGTTTATTTGACGTTGTTGTTGTTGTTTATTTGACATTGTTGTTGTTGTTGTTTATTTGACGTTGTTGTTTATTTGACGTTGTTGTTGTTGTTTATTTGACGTTGTTGTTTTTGACGTTGTTGTTGATATTGTTTATTTGACGTTGTTGTTGTTTATTTGACGTAGTTGTTGTTGTTGACGTTGTTGTTGTTGTTGTTGTTTATTTGACGTTTTTGTTGTTGTTGATGTTGTTGTTGTTTTTGTTGTTGTTTATTTGACGTTGTTGTTGTTGTTTAATTGACGTTGTTGTTGTTGTTGTTGTTTATTTGACGTTGTTGTTGTTGTTGTTGTTATTGT
>OX451739.1:385286972-385291972 GCA_948472305.1 Vicia faba | reverse complement strand
TATTTGACATTGTTGTTGCTGTTATTGTTTATTTGACGTTGTTGTTGTTGTTTACTTGACGTTGTTGTTGTTGTTTATTTAACGTTGTTGTTGTTGTTGTTGACGTTGTTTTTTTTGTTGTTTATTTAAAGTTGTTGTTGTTGTTTATTTGACGTTGTTGTTGTTGTTGTTTATTTGACAGTGTTGTTGTTGTTGTTTATTTGACGTTGTTGTTGTTGACGTTGTTGTTGTTATTGTTTATTTGACGTTGTTGTTGTTGTTGACATAGTTGTTGTTATTGTTGTTTATTTGACGTTGTTGTTGTTGACGTTGTTGTTGTTATTGTTTATTTGACGTTGTTGTTGTTGTTGACATAGTTGTTGTTGTTGTTGTTTATTTGACGTTGTTGTTGTTGACGTTGTTGTTGTTGTTTATTTGACGTTGTTGTTGTTGTTGTTTATTTGACATTGATGTTGTTGTTGACGTTGTTGTTGTTGTTTATTTGACATTGTTGTTGTTGTTGTTGACGTTGTTGTTGTTGTTGTTTATTTGACGTTGTTAGTGTTGTTGTTTATTTGACGTTGTTGTTGTTGTTGTTGACTTAGTTGTTGTTGTTGTTTATTTGACGTTGTTGTTGTTGTTTATTTGACGTTGTTGTTGTTGTTTATTTGACGTTGTTGTTGTTTATTTGACGTTGTTGTTGTTGATTATTTGACGTTGTTGTTGTTGACGTTGTTGTTATTGTTATTGTTTATTTGACGTTGTTGTTGTTGTTTATTTGACATAGTTGTTGTTGTTGACGTTGTTGTTGTTGTTGTTGTTTATTTGACGTTTTTGTTATTGTTGATGTTGTTGTTGTTTTTGTTGTTTTTTATTTGACGTTGTTGTTGTTGTTGTTTATTTGACGTTGTTGTTGTTGTTGTTGACGTTGTTGTTGTTGTTGTTATTTATTTGACGTTGTTGTTGTTGTTGACGTTGTTGTTGTTGTTGTGGTTGTTGTTGTTTATTTGACGTTATTGTTGTTGTTTATTTGACATTGTTGTTGTTGACGTTGTTGTTGTTGTTTATTTGACATTATTGTTGTTGTTGTTGTTGACGTTGTTGTTTATTTGACTTTGTTGTTTATTTGACGTTGTTGTTGTTGTTTATTTGACATTGTTGTGGTTGTTATTGTTTATTTGACGTTGTTGTTTTTGTTTACTTGACGTTGTTGTTGTTGTTTATTTAACGTTGTTGTTGTTGTTGACGTTATTTTTGTTGTTGTTTATTTAAAGTTGTTGTTGTTGTTTATTTGACGTTGTTGTTGTTGACGTTGTTGTTGTTGTTTATTTGACGTTGTTGTTGTTGACGTTGTTGTTGTTGTTTATTTGACGTTGTTGTTGTTGTTGTTTATTTGACATTGATGTTGTTGTTGACGTTGTTGTTGTTTATTTGACATTGTTGTTGTTGTTGTTGACGTTGTTGTTGTTGTTGTTGTTTATTTGACGTTGTTAGTGTTGTTGTTTATTTGACGTTGTTGTTGTTGTTGTTGACTTAGTTGTTGTTGTTGTTTATTTGACGTTGTTGTTGTTGTTTATTTGACGTTGTTGTTGTTGTTTATTTGACGTTGTTGTTGTTTATTTGACGTTGTTGTTGTTTATTTGACGTTGTTGTTATTGTTAATGTTTATTTGACGTTGTTGTTGTTGTTGTTTATTTGACGTAGTTGTTGTTGTTGATGTTGTTGTTGTTGTTGTTTATTTGACGTTTTTGTTGTTGTTGATGTTGTTGTTGTTTTTATTGTTTTTTATTTGACGTTGTTGTTGTTGTTGTTGTTTATTTGACGTTGTTGTTGTTGTTGTTGTTGTTGACGTTGTTGTTGTTGTTGTTTATTTGACGTTGTAGTTGTTATTTATTTGACATTGTTGTTGTTGTTATTGTTTATTTGACGTTGTTGTTGTTGTTGTTGTTTATTTGACGTTGTTGTTATTGTTGACGTTGTTGTTGTTGTTTATTTGACGTTGTTGTTGTTGTTGACGTTGTTGTTGTTGTTGACGTTGTTGTTGTTGTTGTTTATTTGACGTTGTTGTTGTTGTTCTTTACTTGACGTTATTGTTGTTGTTGTTGTTGTTTATTTGACGTTGTTGTTGTTGTTGTTTACTTGATGTTGTTGTTGTTATTGACGTTGTTGTTGTTGTTTATTTGACGTTGTTGTTGTTGTTGTTGTTGTTGTTGACATAGTTGTTGTTGTTGTTTATTTGACGTTGTTGTTGTTGCTGTTTATTTGACATTGTTGTTGTTGTTGACGGTGTTGTTGTTGTTGTTGTTTATTTGACGTTGTTGTTTTTGACGTTGTTGTTGTTATTGTTTATTTGACGTTGTTGTTGTTTATTTGACGTAGTTTTTGTTGTTGACGTTGTTGTTGTTGTTGTTGTTTATTTGACGTTTTTGTTGTTGTTGATGTTGTTGTTGTTTTTGTTGTTGTTTATTTGACGTTGTTGTTGTTGTTTAATTGACGTTGTTGTTGTTGTGGTTGTTGTTGTTGTTTATTTGACGTTGTTGTTGTTGTTGTTGTTATTGTTGTTGTTGTTTATTTAACATTGGTGTTGTTGTTGTTTATTTGACGTTGTTGTTGTTGTTGTTGTTTATTTGACGTTGTTGTTGTTGTTGACGTTGTTGTTGTTGTTGTTGTTTATTTGACGTTGTTGTTGTTGTTTATTTGACATTGTTGTTGTTGTTGACGTTGTTGTTGTTGTTTATTTGACATTGTTGTTGTTGTTGTTGTTGACGTTGTTGTTTATTTGACTTTGTTGTTTATTTGACGTTGTTGTTGTTGTTGTTTATTTGACATTGTTGTTGTTGTTATTGTTTATTTGACGTTGTTGTTGTTGTTTACTTGACGTTGTTGTTGTTGTTTATTTAACGTTGTTGTTGTTGTTGTTGACGTTGTTTTTGTTGTTGTTTATTTAAAGTTGTTGTTGTTGTTTATTTGACGTTGTTGTTGTTGTTGTTTATTTGACAGTGTTGTTGTTGTTGTTGTTTATTTGACGTTGTTGTTGTTGTTGACATAGTTGTTGTTGTTGTTGTTTATTTGACGTTGTTGTTGTTGACGTTGTTGTTGTTGTTTATTTGACGTTGTTGTTGTTGTTGTTTATTTGACATTGATGTTGTTGTTGACGTTGTTGTTGTTGTTTATTTGACATTATTGTTGTTGTTGTTGTTGACGTTGTTGTTGTTGTTGTTTATTTGACGTTGTTAGTGTTGTTGTTTATTTGACGTTGTTGTTGTTGTTGTTGTTTATTTGACGTTGTTGTTGTTGTTTATTTGACGTTGTTGTTGTTGTTTATTTGACGTTGTTGTTGTTTATTTGACGTTGTTGTTGTTGATTATTTGACGTTGTTGTTGTTGACGTTGTTGTTATTGTTATTGTTTATTTGACGTTGTTGTTGTTGTTGTTTATTTGATGTAGTTGTTGTCGTTGACGTTGTTGTTGTTGTTGTTTATTTGACGTTTTTGTTGTTGTTGATGTTGTTGTTGTTTTTGTTGTTTTTTATTTGACGTTGTTGTTGTTGTTGTTGTTTATTTGACGTTGTTGTTGTTGTTGTTGTTGACGTTGTTGTTATTGTTGTTTATTTGACGTTGTAGTTGTTATTTATTTGACATTGTTGTTGTTGTTATTGTTTATTTGACGTTGTTGTTGTTGTTGTTTATTTGACGTTGTTGTTATTGTTGACGTTGTTGTTGTTGTTTATTTGACGTTGTTGTTGTTGTTGACGTTGTTGTTGTTGTTGTTGTTGTTGTTTATTTGACGTTGTTGTTGTTGTTCTTTACTTGACGTTATTGTTGTTGTTGTTGTTGTTTATTTGACGTTGTTGTTGTTGTTTACTTGATGTGGTTGTTGTTATTGACGTTGTTGTTGTTGTTGTTTATTTGACGTTGTTGTTGTTATTGTTGTTGACATAGTTGTTGTTGTTGTTTATTTGACGTTGTTGTTGTTGCTGTTTATTTGACATTGTTGTTGTTCCTGACGGTGTTGTTGTTGTTGTTGTTTATTTGACGTTGTTGATTTTGACGTTGTTGTTGTTATTGTTTATTTGACGTTGTTGTTGTTTATTTGACGTAGTTGTTGTTGTTGACGTTGTTGTTGCTATTGTTGTTTATTTGACGTTTTTGTTGTTGTTGATGTTGTTGTTGTTTTTGTTGTTATTTATTTGACGTTGTTGTTGTTGTTTAATTGACGTTGTTGTTGTTGTTGTTGTTGTTGTTGTTGTTTATTTGACGTTGTTGTTGTTGTTGTTGTTATTGTTGTTGTTGTTTATTTGACATTGGTGTTGTTGTTGTTTATTTGACGTTGTTGTTGTTGTTGTTGTTTATTTGACGTTGTTGTTATTGTTGACGTTGTTGTTGTTGTTGTTTATTTGACGTTGTTGTTGTTGTTTATTTGACATTGTTGTTGTTGTTGACGTTGTTGTTGTTGTTTATTTGACATTGTTGTTGTTGTTGTTGTTGACGTTGTTGTTTATTTGACTTTGTTGTTTATTTGACGTTGTTGTTGTTGTTGTTTATTTGACATTGTTGTTGTTGTTATTGTTTATTTGACGTTGTTGTTGTTGTTTACTTGACGTTGTTGTTGTTGTTTATTTAACGTTGTTGTTGTTGTTGTTGACGTTGTTTTTTTTGTTGTTTATTTAAAGTTGTTGTTGTTGTTTATTTGACGTTGTTGTTGTTGTTTATTTGACAGTGTTGTTGTTGTTGTTTATTTGACGTTGTTGTTGTTGACGTTGTTGTTGTTATTGTTTATTTGACGTTGTTGTTGTTGTTGACATAGTTGTTGTTGTTGTTGTTTATTTGACGTTGGTGTTGTTGACGTTGTTGTTGTTATTGTTTATTTGACGTTGTTGTTGTTGTTGACATAGTTGTTGTTGTTTTTGTTTATTTGACGTTGTTGTTGTTGACGTTGTTGTTGTTGTTTATTTGACGTTGTTGTTGTTGTTGTTTATTTGACATTGATGTTGTTGTTGACGTTGTTGTTGTTGTTTATTT